>CM069068.1:4050000-4267500 GCA_035220775.1 Malus fusca
CTTACCACTTTTATCCGCTCGAGGTGTGTTTACAAGCATTTAAGGAGAGTCAACAAGGCCAGTCAAGCGGTGGAATTAATGGTGTGGACAGAGTGCAGCATGATTCTATGCAAGCTAACAGTTTTGAGATACCTGATGTCGTAGTTGACAGTTCAAAAGGAGACGGTTGTGTCTTACCTTATGTTCCTGACCTCCCTGATATTTCTCCTTGTGGCATGCTGATGAAAGGCCTTGGTTCTGCTTCATATCGTGGTTTTATGCCACCAACAATGTATAGCCAAAAGTGTCTTTGAGAATCAACGGCTTTATTCTCTACTTCTGGTGGTAGTTTCAAGATGCAAATCTCAGCTTCGTCTATGTCGGACTGTTAACGCCGAGAGTTAGAGCGCCGACTACCATGGTGATTGTTTGGTTGAAGCTCCAGTTGTTTCCGACGTCGGACTGGTTGCCGTCGAAGAAGGAGTAGAAGTAGCAGGTGGCGGAGATGAGGCAGTCGGGGGCGTCGTCGGAGTCGTCGGTGCCTTTGGAATGGGTTGTGGTGAGTAACCTTCTGAGTTCGATCGTGTCGGTGTTACTACCCGACCCCACCACCTCCACGGTCATGGTCTGCAGATTTCTATCAGGACCCTGAAAGGGTGAGCCAGGCGCCAGGATGTGTAGGTGTCCCCCTGGGTGTTAACTTTGAGGATTCATCAGTGAGAGAGAGGGAGTCTTGGCCGCCAACTGTACAAGATTCACAGGGAGCGCTAAATCATACTTCTCACAAGACGAAATATAATTAAGGCTTTCTGCTGCTGTGGACATGGATGCTTTGCTTGTTGGATGATGTTACACTTGTCGCCTTCTCCGGCAGTTGAATTTTCTAAAAAGCCCTAGTGTTTGATAAAATTGCATCTCTGGCCTGTTCTTTTTGCCTCGATTTCCAAACCTCTATTATCAGGTTTGCATCATTTTGGATTTTGCAGATTTTGCAGATTCACGGCGGAGATGAAAAATTGAGAGAGAACCGACACAACTTTTCGTGTCGATTCCCACAGACGGCGCCAAATGTTGATGCACAAAACCGGAGGTCTTAAAACAACGTAAATCCGACCGTGAATCTGCATGAAATGTAAATAACACAAGATGTATCGTGGTTCACCCCAAGGTTTGGGTGAGAGGGCCTAGGAATTGGCATCTGAGGGTGAGAATAAGCCTCCTCTAATTGTGAGGGTGAGGGGTCCTTTTATAGAATAATGACTCTTCACTTATTACATATTTGCCCCTTCCTTTATCACATAATTACATTTAAGCCCTCCGAGTATTTGTACGATATCTAAATACGAGGCCATAAATATGGTATAAACAAATTTAATCTCTTATCTCTTGTAATCTTAGTCGTTGATCTAGATTCCCTATTACTCCTAAACTGCCAAGTGGTAGATTATTAGCTATTTTCTCCTTTCTTCTCTTCCCGAGTTCCTCCTCTCAGACATCTCTTTCTTTTCCTCACAGGATCCCTCACGCACTCTAGAGCTTTGAGAGCTCTTGTTTTCTTCTTCTCCAAAAAGCTAATCAATCCAACAGAATTACCACATGCCAAGAATCCTCGGAGCTTGAGGAACTCAACTGTGATCTCGCATGGATCATTAGAACACCTCTATGTGTTCTGCCATTGAAATTGAGAGCTTCAAACCTCTGAAACTCGAACTCAGGCGAGGCTCACTACTTTATTTTGTTTTGTTGAGTTAATCTCAGTTCAAAAAGGAAGTTCTAACTAGTGCATGTCTTATATTTTTGTTTTCCAGAACCGACGAGAAAAACTCGACGAGTTCCGAGATCCACCCATCCATTCTCGACCACAGCCGAGACTCTCTGTGGTATAACTTCGTTCCCATCATTTCAGTTATCTTCTCTCTTCAATTTGGTACTTAGTTTGAATGTTTAATTTCGCATTTGCCGTTGACCGGAGCTACAACATCTCCGATGTTCTTCCCCGAGCACACCCAAAACCACCAGGCCATTAGGCATTCTCAAACACCCACGGGCCTTAGCCCAGTCTTGAACCAGCCCAGTCTCTTTTTGATTAGTTGGCATGCGGGTCGTGCTTGTGCATGGAGAGTGTGTGTGTGCTTGGGTCGTGCCCTGCATGGGCCATGTGTGTGTGTTTTGGGCTGTCCGTGTGTGTGTGTGTGTGTGTTATGTGTTACGTGTGTGTGTTATGTGTGTGTGTCCATGCATGTGTGGTGTGTGTGTGTGTAAGCATGTGCACGTGTGAGGTGCACATGTGTGTATGTATGTGTGTGCTGACGTGTGTGTGTGAGTGTGGGTTTGGGTTTAAGCCCAAACCACCCTTCTTCACCCTAAACCCTTTTAAACCAAAAACCTTAGGATGCTAAAACCCATTAGACCTTAACCCATTCAACCCAAATCCTTTATTTTATTTAGTTCAAGCCCAAATCCTTTAGAAAATCCTTTTATTTATTTATTACATTTTTGTGCTTAGGTGAAGTTGCTAGTGAGGGAATTCGTAATCCTTATCCGCACAACTCTACTGCTAAGGAGTATCTGTGAGTGGACCCTTTCTAAAATTGGCCTAATTTCATAGTTTAATTGCATAAATGAAATGCATGCCTTACGAGTTATTAACTGATCTTTATGTTAAGCATGTTTATGAAATATGTTGTTTATCGTCTCGTTTTTGGTGAAGAATTAATTGTTGGCCTATATTGAGCTATATTTTAATATATCGTATTTTCTATAAAAACCATGAACTGGTAGACTATCTGATGGATGACGATAGGATACTAGAACATGTTTTAGAAACCCCTCTTTATAGTATAGACGATGGATGACTTTATACTATGAGGTGGTTATTTATGAGAGGCATAACTATTTATGCATACCTAGTGGACACTATGTCGCCTGGAGCGAGGATCTGGTGTTGGCAGATAGGGAGAAATAATCCCTAGCTACGGGCTGAGGGACATGGAGCAGGCATTGGGCCGGGAGTTGGTAATCTCTAGCTACGGGTGCAGAGATCATGGTGCTGGCATAGGGCCGGGAGATATATATATTTATTCAGTGATCTTACTAGTAGTACATTACGCTAAGAGACGATTTATGAGACGTTTGATATTTTGTGTGTTCACGATATGTCTCTTGAGATATTTTTGGCATGCTAGGATTTTCATTAAACCTATCACTTATTATGCTAGTAGTTTTCTTTATATAAACTGTGGGGGCTAGTATCTTGATAACTGTTTTATTATTATTGTATGTATGAACTTGGTCCACTCACCTTTGTTTTGCGTCCCCATTCAGGTCTTAGAAACGAGGGCTACGACGCAACGTATGAGGCATTCCCCTACCATTAGCAATCTATCACTCACTTGTGTGATAACTTGTAATGATCTTTCCTTTTTGTGATCTTGTTTTAGATTGTGTTCTGTGCACTCTAGACACTTCATTAAACTTTGTTTATTACTTCTAGATTCTAATAATTATTCATGAATATTTTCTCATAATCATTACTGTTGTAATCAATAAATGGCTTTCGTCACCCTCAGGTGTCGGCCAGCACGTGCCTATCCGAGTATTCAGAGAATATCGGGGTCAGGACGTGTCATCCACGTGGCATATGACTCATCACAAATGGACAAGTCATCAATGATATGTGGCACAAATCAAGCAAATGAAGCTTAAAACTTCCCAAAATTCGGCCAAAGAGAGAAACCTCTCTTAAAAAACGGCAAGGGTTCAAAGTGTTCTCAAAACCGGAAAGAAAGTTAAGGCATCTTCATAAAACAAGCAAGAATTGAATATTGCTCACAAAATATGCAACAAAGGCCCTATAATTTGGCCAAGGGAGTAAAGATGCCTGAAATCAAGACACAAAACATCCCTAAATTCTCCCTATGGATGAATTAGGACATAAATCAAAGCCAAATCCACCCAAAGGCAAGCTTTGAAAAGCCTATAATTACAAGGTTCTCCCACAAGCATAAGGGTCAAAAAATTTACGTTGAGAATAACCTCTGGCAAATCTTTGAAGACTAATACACTGCCAAAGTTGTCTTTGAAGAACGCACAACCAAAGCCTAAGCTTTATTTTGACCAAAGCTGAAGTGCTCACTTGAAGAATCAACAAGCACTTGTGCCGATTTCTTCAAGACTTTGTTGCAAGCTCAAAATTTGTAACGACATTTGTTCCAAGATCAAGTCATCAAGACCCTTGAATCAACAAAATCTCACATCCACACTACCTTTGCCGCAACTTTGAGGTGAAGACCATCCAAGCATTGTTTTCAAGCTCAAAACTTGAAGCAATCATTCAATCGTTCGTCCAAAATCAAGTCATCACGACCCTTAGATCAACAACCTATGCATCTACATCAAATTTGAAGACTAAATCAAAGGACAATTATACACAGAGATTGTAACCTACAAATTCAAATCAATACAAATCTACTTTGTACACATGTTCTCATTTCATTTGATACATAATTTTCGTGTTTACAATAACTTATCTCTTAATTCTTCTAACCCCTTCTAAGGAATACTCGTCCTCCCTTTATAGGTCTTCCTCTAAACCTTGAGCCTCTAAGTTTGAATCTATCACTTCCCTTGTATTTAATGCGCATAGATCCACTTGTGTTCTTTTTTGGGATGATGTGGCCAAGTGCCTTGCTCGGCCCAAGAACAAGTGGGGATTGGCACCCTAACGCCCTACCTGTCAGCCTTTATGTCCCTTTATAGACTTTTGCTCCTTGGTCTAGCCGTCATGTGGCTCAAAGTTAACGCTTAAGTGGGCATACTCTTTATGTTCCTCGGACTCAGTGCCTTAAAGCTGTCAATGGCAACTTGCTCTATGATGCTCGGAAGGTGCTTTATGGAGGAGCGCTCCGCTTGGTTGCTAACATGGCACTTGAAGGCCATGGGCCCATTGAAGCACTCGGCTTTACCTTTCCATGCTTATTGGACCTTAACTTTCCTTTGGACCTATGTTCCTCTGGGTCCTTATTCCTTTGGGCCTGTTGGGATTGGAAAGGACCGTGCGTTAACAATGGCATCACTAGTCCATTTGAGCAGCTCAATCTGATCTAAGCTTTTGAGTCCATAATCAGACTTCTAAAGTATACATCTCTTTCTTGAAAAATAATGGTCCCACATTAATGAGCAAAAGTCACAAAACCCCTTTTGTTGTTTCATTGACTTCATATAGTAATGGGAAGAAATATCCAATGACTTCATGTCCAACTTGTTTAGCAAAAAAAAAAAAAAGGTTCATGTTAAAAGTGGACGTCGATGAACCGCAAAAATAACAGTGTAAGAAAGATGAACAAAATTAGTAAGGAATAAAAACTGTGTTTTTCATTTGTGCTTTCACACGCAGACTTCCATTACCTAGAACAACTTTTGGTTGACCATATTTAAAGTCGCATGCTTTCAATTTTACCCAACGAAGATTAGAGAGTGTTAATAAAATAACTATTTGGTTGACCATGTAGGGATAAAAAAAAAAAATCTAGTTGACGCGGTAGGCATAAAAACAAATTGGTCAATATTAATGCATAAAATATGGTAGTGGGGTGAGTGAGAACCCATAAGATTGTAAGTATTTGGATTGACTTGTGAAAGTTCAAACCAGTTATCAAAATTAGTGTGCCACTTCAACACGTTTTTGGTTCATCAAATGGTGCATGTCGTTTTGCCGTTTAGCCTTTTTACTTATGCAACTCTGATAGCATCAACAGGAGAAAACCACTTTGCATCTCAAGTGAATAAAACACGCAATTTGGTGAATCCAACTTTTAGTTTTTTAATCTTAGTGCTACTTTTATTTGAGGAGAAATTATTGAAAAAAGGAAAAAATGCATCGACTAGAATGAAGAGTAATCATTAATTTTGCCTTGTTGTGTATGCTTTTTATTTTTTAAGCTCGTTCGATTACCATTTTGATTTTAACTTTAATTTTTTAATTTTTATAATTGCGATATTATGAAATGAATGATGGATGAAAAAGAGATTTGTGGAAGGGAGATGAAAAAACAAAGAGAAATTAAGGATATTTTTTTTTAAAGTGGGACTGTTCATAGATTCTCTGTCACCACATGTTTTTTGCATAATATTTTATAACTTTTGTACAAAAATTAACATTATATTGTAAGTGATAGAAAGTCTATGGTGAGTTCTATTTTGAGAGAATTTTCTTAGTATTTCTCAAAAACAAAATGAAAGTTACTTAAAATAGTTTTTTATTTTAGTTGGATAAGTTTTAATCGAGAAATGCTAAAGAAAATTCTTCCAAAGATGGAACCTCTATGAACTATTTGTCAATTCATGTTTTTAACATAATGTTTATAATACTGAT
Organism: Malus fusca; assembly: GCA_035220775.1. Taxonomy (NCBI): domain Eukaryota; kingdom Viridiplantae; phylum Streptophyta; class Magnoliopsida; order Rosales; family Rosaceae; genus Malus; species Malus fusca. The sequence goes on from CM069068.1 coordinate 4,056,353, forward strand.
ACGAAAATTAGCATTAAATTGTTAGGACCACAGCTGAGCTATCGAGTTTCAACCCCGCCAAGACTAATGAATTGCATAAGCTGGAATTGTCAGAAGTTCCCAAACCTCCGGCAATTCCAGCTTATGCAACTCATAGGAAAACCCGGCAGCTCAGATGTGGCCGAGAAAAGCAGGTTACAAAAGAGAGCGACGCGTGGAGGGATGCGTGGGTGCGAAGGAGCGGGCAGCAGCGCTTGGCGGTCCGTCAGGGACACAAATATCTCGTGGTCGTGTGTGTGGCTGAGCATCGCGCCAAGATATTTTCTTCATCCACCAGCCAATCAGCGAGCAGCTCCAGATATACATAAGTTAATAATAACCGAGTCATCACATCTAAAATATTGTGTTTAAGCGACGTGGCGCAACGCTGTGCCAGCAATATATCTTCCTTCCCTTCCTTCCTGGCTCCGCTCATCCATCTTCTCCCCACTTGGCTCGTGATCCGTGTGGGTCCCACCTGCTATTGGCAGCCTCCGGGCCCATTCGTCCTTTCCGCTTTGGGAAGGTGATTGAATGAATGAATCATCGATGATGATGGCGAAATGTATATGATCATGTACGCTACACCATCATACCAACATACGTGGTGGGTTTCTATTGGCCAGCGAATATGCCCCGTGCGAGTAAGGGATATGCTGTTACGAGACGTGTATTTTTACGTATCCATAACATTTGGATTTGGATTCTCTCCCAGGCAAGTGGTCGGGATCCTCATGACCGATGGTAGTGGATCGTTAGATTTTTATCTAATGGTTATAATTATTATAACTTTTAGAGAACCTTCTGTTTGTAGTCGTTGGATAAAAATTCAACAATCCACTAACACTAATCAGGAGGATCCAGACCAGTTGCCTCTTAGAAGATCCAAATCCACCAGAAAAATAGTATTTTAACTTTGGTTTAAATCATACCTATGCGCGTGCCCAATTCATGAAAATTAGGAATGAGGAGATCCTCTTTGTGAGTAAGGGATGTGCTGTTACGAGACGTGTATTTTTACGTGTCCATAACATTTGGATTCGGATCCTCTCCCAGGCAAGTGGTCGGGATCCTCCTGATCGGTGGTAGTGGATCGTTAGATTTTTATCTAATAGTTATAATTATTATAACTTTTAGAGGATCTCCTGTTTGTAGCCGTTAGATAAAAATTCAACAATCCACTAACACTAATCAGGAGAATCCAGACCAGTTGTCTCTTAGAATATGCAAATCCACCAGAAAAATAGTATTTTAACTTTGGTTTAAATCATACCTATGCGCGTGCCCAATTCATGAAAATTATGAATGAGGAGATCCTCTTTGTGACGATTCTGGAAATCCTTCAATCACATATGTTCATCGTATATCGTGCAATCAGAAATTATTGTAATTTTTTTATTTAAAATTAAATATAAATAGTACCTGACGAAAACTGATCCTAAGATGTACGTTAAACGAATGTAATTTGAAGATTTCCGAAATTCTCACAAAGATGATCATCATTCAAAAATTGTCATAAATAATAATAATAATATTGTATTTATATCTCATCTTTCGTGTTCAAACGAGAGATGAGGTTCTAGTCAAGGGGGTGATTCTTCCTATTGGGTTTTTTTTTCTTTCAACTTTTTAGTTTCTTGTTTCGTTTTTCTGTTCTTACGCTTCATTTCATAATTTCATTTAATCCGTTGTGCCCTAAAATTTTTCAGGTGGAATCCTTTATTTGTTCTATGTTTAACCAAAAAGAAAAGAAAAAAAATTGTCATTTAGTAGTATGATGGTATGAATGTAAATATCACAAGAGAGAGAGCTCTAAAGAATACACTATATATATTTTTATGTTTACATTTTTTTGAACAAATAATATTATCTACACTAATAGACTAACAATCACATATACAAAATAATATATATCTTTTATCATAAATATTACTACTGTTTCTAGTCAATGATAGTTTGATAATTGTTTCGTTTTTAGGTTCTTAGTTATCAACACATGAAAACTCGCCGAACAATCATTGAACTATGATTATCACTAGAAGAAAAATACAAGTACGTATAAAGGATTAACGCTGTAAATCTACCCCAAGGGAATCGAATCGACCCCTCCCTTAAGAAGACTCTAGAACGATAGGACAAAAGACAAAAGAGGCTCTAGCATGAAGGGATATATTATGTATCGTCTTAGCACTAACAATTTAATAATTATAAAATTAAGGGAATCGGTGGTCGTTTGTCTGCGACTCAATACCAGTAGCTGAACTGTGTCATTATTTTAACAAAGTTGATTAACAATGCAATCGAAGAATAATTAACCATTGAGATCGATCCAGGTCATGTATATTGACATGCGATGCATTAGGTGTTGGTAAAGTAGCCTTACACGTGTCCAGAGTTTTTGACATTTCTCGGTTGGGCATCTTGATGTTGATGACCTCTAACTAAAGCCAAACCTCTGTGGTTTGAAAAAGAGTGGACGGCTGAAGATAACACCGTGCATGATGCGGTTGCTGACGAATTAACTTCATTCTTTACAAGCAAGAGCAATAGTTGGAATAACTCAAATTTGATGGCTACATTCAATTGGGTGAGGGTTGGGAGGAGGCAAGAGATTGGTCAAGATCACCTCTAGTCCTCAAGATCTATAGCAGAAGCAAGAGGTCGTAATAAAATTTCTCAGTCACTTTTTATTGGTATCTAAGGTAAAATCTCGTTTAATCATTCATCGATCTTATCTTTTTCTTCAACCGATCATATCTGATCTGTAGTTGGTAGCAATATAAGGAAATATTTTGTCACTTCTGACTCTAAATTCTATTCAACATTTGTCACAAGAGGTTGGTCAACATTGCTCTAGTCCTCAAGACCTATAGCAAAAGTAAGCATGGAAGCAGAAGAAGAGGTCTTCAAAGTACTTTTGTGTAATAAAGCTTCTAGGTCGCATTTCATTGGTCTCTAAGGCCAAGTTTCGCTTAATCATTTATCGATCTTATCTTCTTTCTTCAATCGATCATATCTGATTTGTAGCTGGTAGCAACATGAGGAAATGTTTTGTCACTTCTAACTTTCTAGATTCAATTCAATACTTGTCATAAGAGGTTGGTCTACATTGCCTCTTGTCCTCAAGACCTAAATTGATGTTTACTACGCCACAAGCAGCCACTTTACTAAACCCCTCCATTTATGTCCTCATTATTGTTATGATGTCGTGCACATGAAGTATTCCTTGAGCGTTACTTTGAGTACTTGGTCAACTTAGAGAGTTAGAGGTAGGAAAACCGAATCGACCCTTTGATGAGCCTAAATATTAAAACATTGGCCCTATACACGTGACAATTTCACTTAGGATTAGGCTGTGACTCCTACCAAGGCTCATTCATAAACACAATATGCATCATTTGATCCATATAACTCTTAATCCAATATTTACTTATCCGGAATGAGAAAATGAAGGAATGAAAGAACTTAAAAAATATAAAAAGTAAGGAACGGGAATCGGATCAACTAGCCCCCTAGTTTATATGCTTCCTTATTTTCCAGTATTTGATAACGAATTTAAAGAAAAACATAACATTTTTCCGAGTTGGTAAATACAAGAGAACATTTACATAATTACTTCCAAAATCATTCGACAGCTAGTAACTTCCCTTAGAAATAGATAACTACTTCCAAAATCATTTTGTCACTAATACATAGACCTAGCATTCGTGTCGTGTAACACTTGTTAAAATAAATGAGTAAAATGACCCCACTCGATAATATTAACAGGTAATATGACCCGACCCGTTACCTGTTGAGGAAAATATATTTTAAATCAATAAATAATCAAATAAAAAACATAATACTAAATAAGTATATACATACCATATTGTCGCATCCAAAACATAAAAACGTATTTTTCTTTTAAGTATATTTTTGCTTACCTAAATTGATTGCTCTACTCGTATTTGTATTATCTATATTTTCGCTTCCAAGATCTTGTTCTGTTCCCATTATAATCTTCACGGACTCCTCATCACTAAGGTTTACTGAATCTGAATCTCTAGCATCCATTGCTTCTAAAACAAAATGGGTATAAATTAATTAATAGCTTAATTAATTAAGTACAGTCTTTGATAGTTTTTTTATTAATGTAGAAGTGTAAAAAATATATATAAACGCTCGTAATGACAAGCCTTACAACTTTCATGAAGAGCTTAACTTCAAAATTCGCCATAGATCAAAATTTAACAGTTGATTGTTGTTTACATTTACGCTCCATTGTTCTCATCAAATTTTGTTTTTTTAGATTTTCTTTTTTGAAAACATGATCTATTAGAGGATACAAGAAGATGAATGGTTTGGATCATTGATATTATATTCAGAGTTTTACGGTTAGTGAAAATATTGCTTGATGTTTATAAAGTTTCTACAAACTATATGACATCGACTCATATTTCAGTTAACCGTAAATATCAAAATGTGATATCAAAGATCTGAACTGTTCATCTTCTTACATCCGCCAGATGATCATGTTTTCAAAAAAGAAAATTTTAAAAATGAAATTCAGTAAGAAGAATAAAGTGTAAATGACAATCGACGATTAAATATAAATTTAAGGTTTATGGATTATAGTGTTGGATTTTGAAGCTAACCCCTTTATGAAAGTTGTAAAGCTTGTCACTATGAGTGATTGTATATATATTATTTTTTTTACATTTTTTACACTTATACAATAATTATTATTAATTTTATTAATTTTGCCCTCAAATAAAAAAACATTATTCATGCGGGTTTGGAGAATTTTAAAAATCTAAACGATAATGTAAGTGTAACCATTATCTACTCGTGGAGGAATAAGAATGAATCACGAGTATTTATATATTCTTTCACATTTTTCATACTTATATGTATGTCTTCTTAGTTCTTGCCTATACAAATACTATACTCGTTTATTTGTATTTTGGACAGCAACATGTTAAGTAAAATTTATCCTAGTAATGATAATAAGGAACTCTCATAATAAAAATAAATAATGAATAAACTTTTTTTTTTAACTTATATAGAATAATAATACAAAACTATATATTTAATATAGAATATATTGTATATATTAATATGGCTATTGTATTTTATAATAAATCTTTTGGTAATTAAACTTTAAAATTATCAAAATAATTTTTTTCTTATCCGGTCGAAATGGGGTTATACCCATTAAGAATCCGTCATTAACGGGTTCTTAAAAGGTCACCCGATAATGACCCGATTAGTTATCGAGTTGACCCGAAACCTGTTATTTTCGTGTCGTTTTTATGTTGTATCAGAAACTGCCGGGTCTACTACTAATATAGTTTAGTGACATTTTTCTTCAATTTAATTCAAATCCTATAATGGCCACTTAGTACTATGGTCTTGTAAGTGAGAGGTTTTAGGTTCAATTCTAGTTAAAGACGAATTTGAACCACATTATTGCTAACCTATTGTGAGACTTAGCATACCCTCTCTCTCCCCTAGTGTAGACAATATCGTTGTTACAAAAAAAATAAAAAATAAAAAATAAATAAAACAATCAAACCTTATAATGTAAAACATTGTTGTCAATGGGCCGAGATCCATTTGCAGCCCATTGCTCGAAGTACCCTTTACCTTGCTTCCATTGGAATTTGCAGCCCATTTTCCCGCGATCCAGCATCTCCTATCTTCGTCGTTACGTTTCGTCTTTAGCTCCTTCCAAGTTCCGACAATGGCTTCCTGAATCCAGCTCCATCGTCTCCATCGTCAACCTCAAAGATCACAGAATGGAGCTTGCTCTTTCCATCCTCTTCCTCTTGCAGCTTCTCTTCTTTACTTCGTCCTGCCACTGCTAGAGGCGGCCTTCACAGTTCTACTCTCCAGGTCCCCATCTCGTCATCTGTAGTATATATACATACATACATACATATATATATATATATATATGTTTGTATGCATTTTATGTGTATGTCTGTGTATTTGCATCTGTGTTCATTTAGCTTCTTGGTTGTTTTTGGAAGTTGAAAAACTGAGATTACAAGAACAAGTTGAAATTTTTTCCTTTGATTTCTCAGGAACCAAACGGTAGTTAATTATGATCAGATAGATTATCATGCCTATTACTTTCTTAATTTTTTTACAGTCTAGGTAGATTAGCGCTACTAGAAAAGGAAACTAAATCTTTAAGCATTAAGAATTTAGCTAATTGTAAGTTAAATGTTGATAGGTTTCGAATTTGGTCCTCACGCTGGTTCCGGCAGGCAATTGTTTGAAGATAACGAGTCTCATACGCGATATTTATCACTGAATTTGAAGTTTAGTAGGTTAACATGAATCTTCTTTCTTGAGAAAACTGCCGGTCAAGAATTTAGTGCTTTGCAGCGCTATGGTACCTGGAGCCTTGTTCCTTATCATCCCACCATGAATCTTCTTCCAAACTAGTGGGTATTCATGATAAAACGACGTGTATATGGTTCGATCGAGAGACATAAGGCGAGGTTATGGCCAATGGTTTTCATAAAAAACCAGGGATTGGCTGCAACGAGACTTTTAGTCCTGTTGTAAAGCACAGTCCCATTCGGCTTGTGCTTGGTTTGGCAGTGTCAAAGAAGGGGCATGTAAGGCTGTTGGACATCCTGAACGCTTTCTTGCATGGTTATCTCACTGAGGAAGTTTATCTGAAACAACCAGCGGGGTTCATTGACAAGCAGTACCTACACCATGTTTGCAAGTTGCAGCGCAGTTTATATGGGTTAAAACAAGCACCGAGAGCTTGGTTTCAGAGAATTTCTGATTTCTTGCTTCAACTGGGATTTCATGAAGGACTTGGGTCCTCTCAACTACTTCCTAGGTGTTGAATTAACTTGCTCTGTTGATCAAATGCATTAAATTTACCATGCCAAGCCAATCTCGACGTCAGTTTCTTCTGGACAAAAACTGAGTGCTTTTGGGGATTAAATTATACCAAAGTGTTGTAGGTGCCCTACATTATTTGACCATTACGAGACCTGATCTTTCTTATGTTGTGAACCAAGTGTGTCAGTCCTTGCATTCACCCAACAACACTCATTGGATGGCAGGTAAGAGGATCCTACGTTATTTGAAAGCCACCTATGATCTGTTTATAGACCTGGAGGTGTACAATTGACAGCTTTCTCTGATTCAGATTATGTAGAGAACCTAGACACACGCTGTTCAACTGGAGGCTTCTGTGTATGCTTAATATCATGCATACACGGCCGCTGAGTTGCCTTGGTTATGTTCATTGTTTAGGGACATACATTAGAATCTTCTAAGATAACAGATTTGGTGTGATAATTTGTCTTCCATTGCCTTAGCATCCAATCCAGTTTTCCACTCGAGAACCAAGCACTTAGAAGTTGATTATCATTATGTCAAGGAGAAGGTGATTAGAGGTGAGCTAGTAGTCAATTTTATTTGTTCACAAGATCAAATGGCTGATTTGTTCACGAAGGGTTATCTTCATCTCGCTTTAAACTGCTGGTGTCCAAGCTTCCAGTTGTGCTACGATCTGTCAGCTTGCCGGGGGATGTTAGACCAAGTCAGACCTCTAGTTTCCAATCATACTCTCAGGTTTGTTATTTGTGTGATTCATCCTTATCTCAACAGAAGTCTGTTAGGTCTGGGGTTATTTGAATATTTCTTAGCTGAGTTAATTAGTATGATTTGCTTTTGACAAAATAAAAATTAGTATGATTTGCTGTTTTGAAGTTTAAACTTCAAAACTACCGAGTAAATAGGGTTTTGAAAGGGTATGCAAATTCAGCTGAAAAACATACCAATGATCTCAGGCAAAATACTCTCAATGCTTAGTTTTTGCATCACCAAAGCCAAGTTTTAATCAAACCAAAGTTGTTGAGCAAAAAGTGTTGTTTCCTTAGCAACGTTTCTGTTTCTGGACTACAAGTTTGCATTAGTTACAAAATCAGACAGAAACAAATCAATTTCTGCCAGAGTACAGAAGTTTGAATTCAACCCCTGGTGTACATGTTAACGCTAATGGCGTCTTCAGAAAATGAACCTTAAGATCAGGACTGACAGAGCAGCCCCTATGGCGTCGCGAGTTTCCAAGGTACCCATTTGCTGCGTTAGGCAAGATGATCAGATTGTTAATCAATCTTCTTAATGCCCAAGTAATCTGCAAAAAGTGTTTATACATCAACATTCTTATCCACTCGCCTTTCAGTAAATATAGCCATCTTAATATATACATCGAGAGATTGATTACATTGACTGAGATGTCAAAACAAAAAATAATTTTGATGACAATCAAGCTGATGTGATTAATCGATGGTTACTTTGATTTTTTGTGACATGGCACTTCCAGATCCACTTGGAGCTGCCTCTTCACGATATTCGCGTGTTAGTTTCAGTAGTTATTGGTTGAGTTCTTTCAAATCTTGCTCGTACACCAAATGAGCCCCACACTTCTTCACCTTATTCCAGCCTGCTTTTAGTTCTCTCCAATCAATTTCACAAAATTCAGTTTTGAATAAATACTGTTTCTGACGACAGTCTTCACGAGGCAAACAATATTCACGAGGAAGATAAAATGCCCAAAGGTGTTCTGACACAAGAGACGATAATAATGAGGTACTCCTGTCGCATATGCCAAGTTTCCCATTTTGTATAGGGTCTTGGTCTTCAAAAACAAGACAGAAGGCAATCCCAAGCCAGTTGGTACAACTTGCAATCCCTGTATTGAGTGTCCCACACTCTGATTATTGAAACACTTTGGAATTTCACTTCCAGGGATTACAACTTGCAATCCCTGTAGCAGAAGAAAGATCAATTATTTAGAGAGAGAGAGAGAGAGAGAGAGAGAGAGAGAGAGAGAGTGCTTGAATGACAAATTTTAGAATCCTATTAATCAAGTCTTCATCTTGAACCAATGCAATGCAATTCCTGCAATTGTACAGATTTACCCTTAATCCTCTGTTTGATGGAAGAGGTGGCAATTTTTGAAGGCTTTTGCACCCCTCCAAATCAAGACGCGAAAGCTTAGAAAGGGGCATCTAATGCTTTTAGGTAGACTGACGAAATTATTTCCTTTAAGTTCCAATATTTCCAAAAAGGACAAGCAGCCAATTTCATCGGGGATATCTCCTTCACAGAGTTCACAATCTTCTAGAGATAACCATGTCAAAGAGCATAAACGATTTAGAGAAGGCAACACCAAACGCCAACAAGGACGAGGATAAGGACGACTCTTTTCAAGTCCTAATAAGCGGAGAAGGCCCATCTCGTCCCTTGCTTTACCATCCAATCTCTCAAACTTTAGACCTTGGAGATTTTTCATACCCACAAGCGGCTTAGTCATGTGGGTCCCACTTCAAGCCTCACTAAGTCATCCATATCTCTTGGGAGTTTGTCAATCTTTGGGCATCCACTCACATAGAGAAATCTAAGAGACTTCAAATTACAAATAGCCCTTGGAAGGTACAAGAGATTTTTGCAATTCCGTAGATACCAAGGCCAACAACATGTTCAATTGATGAAGGTATTTTCTCGATCGCAGTCCCATCTAAAGTCAATCTGCAATACATCATCTACTCCCCAAATTCTAAAATCTTTTTCACATTTGAGCAGCCATTAAGATAGAAACGTTCAAGAGAATCCATTTGAAGCTCACTTGGGAGGCTCTTAATGCTTTCACAGCCACCAAGATCCAAAATTTTAAGTCTTTTGAGGATTGAAATAGACGGATGTATCTCAACTAAATTCTTACAATTCCAAAAATTCAACTTCTCAAGATTTGGAAGACTACTGAAATCTGGGGTACTCTTCAATTTATTGGAGTTGCTAAGATCGATATGTTTCAAGTTGGGCAAGTCCTATACAATACCGCCGATAAGGTTCAAATCATATACTTAGCTTCCACAACCTTAAAGTTCATTCAAAATAATAAATAAATATGATTATTTTGTAAATTAAATAGCATTTATTCTCAATGAATATGAAATAAATTTGGGACCTTCGGGGTTGTACAATAAAAAAATATCACGCGTTTCTTGCTTTTAAAAGAGTATTTATCAAATATAGCAAAAAATTAACCTTAATTTCAAAATGTGACTTTTTATAAAACTTTCAAATATATCCAAAATTCCACTTCATAAGACATAAATACCCTCAAATTTAACAATTAAATAAACTAAAAGCTTTTTAGCTATTGTCGCCTCAAGTTTTGGTCCAACTTCACCTTCGCTTCTACACTCCACCGCCACAACCCTATCCCCTTCGACCCCCTCATCACCGACATTAAGCGCCGCCGCAATTACCGCAAGTAGGAGCAGCAGAATTTCAATTATGCCTTCAATGCCATTTTTCTTACTAATATCATTTTTAGTTTTAAATATAAAAATAGTTTTTAAAGTTAATCCACATGTCGTTATATGATTGTATGTGTTAGACCCATGTGACGCCACATCATCACTCTAATAAAACAATTGACTGATTTTTCACGAAAAAAATAAAATGATCACGATGGACAAATTCAAAGAAAAACTAAAATGATTCACGATAAACAAATTCAACAACACTACTATTGATTATCATTAATTGTTAATGATCAAATTAAGGAGTTATGTCAATGTCACGAATCATTTTGGTTAAAAAGCCCTTAATTTATTTGATTGTTAAATTTAAGGGTATTTGTGTCTATTTAGGTGGAATTTTAGATATATTTGAAATTTTTTATAAAAAGTGACATTTTTAAAATTAAGAGTTAATTTTTGGCTATATTTGATAAATTCTCCTTTTAAAACTCAAGAAAAATTAAACAATACGTTTATTATTTTTTTTAAATAATGTGTTAAAATATCATTGGACAAAATAAAAAAATGAGTCCTGACTAGTGAGTAACCAATATTATCCTTTGTTCATAACTACTCTTACCACTTTTCCCTCCAAAAGACGAACAAGATTGCTATTACGCATCTTAAGTTCAACAAGCAAGTGCGGGCGAAAGCTGGTTGGAAGAAAATTAGAAGGATACCAACTCCAATTTATAATTTTCAAGGAACATGGAAGAAATTTGGGGGCCTGAAGAAAGGACCAAATTATCGAATTCCAAAAACCTTTGTCCATCCATCTTAGAGAAGGCTTCGCAATTCCACTGACATACCTCTTCTTACCATATTTGTTGCGAGTATATGATAAATGTCATTGGAAGATCACAACCTACTGCATCAATCAGGCCCTTAAGACTCATGAACGATAATTGTCCATTGCCGTTTCTTGAATCAAATCATGCATCTATATGCATTTTTCATTAGTATATCTATTACAATACTACTAGAAATTCCAAAAGAAATATCTAGCATTTTAATTACTTCATTCATGTACTTCCCTTTGTAGAAACATGCAACATCGAGAAAAATTCCCTTCTCCCACTCTTCTAGTCCATCATAACTTACTTTAAGTTTCAAGAGCTAATGGAAGGCCTCCAGCATGATTAATGAAATACTTGGACAGTTCCAAAAAGTCATCCTCAGGTTGGTCTTTTTCAAAGGCATGCAGGCTAAAGAGCTCAAGTGCTTGCTTTGGCATCATTCAACCCCTGCACCCTATATGATGTTTCTATACCATGTTGGACTAGCAAACGCTGATTCCTAGTTGTCACGATAATTCTACTCCCCATACCAAACCAACCTTGATTTCCAGCCAACACTTCGAGTTGCTTTAATTCATCCACGTCATCAAGTATGAGAAGAACCTTTTTATTGTGCAAGAACTTCTCAATAAGAATGCTTACTCGTTCTTCATCCCAAATTTCTGCGATCCTTTCCGTCAAGAACGGGAAAAGAAGCTTTTTTGCAAGATCAACGATACCATTTTTTGCAAAAACCTCTCTAACATTGACAAGAAACCAATGAACTTCAAAATCATGGCAGATTTTATCATAAACTAGGTTAGCAAGGGTTGTCTTGCCTATGCCACCCATCCCTGTTATCTCAATAAAGCGAACATCATTGACATCATGAGCTAGTGGCAAACTTAGTTGCTCACTTAGTTGCTCAAGTAATGTAGGTTGCACTTTCCTCCACACCCATTTGACAATATCTTCAATCAGTTCTCTATCACACCTGGAAAGAAGAAAATTATAATAAGTTAACCAAACAGGGGCACCAAAGCAAGAACAAGAACGAAACATTCAAATATGCACGCTTACTTAAAATCCTTCCAATGCTTCCGAGAAATTTTGGATACTCTTTCTAGATCAGCTTTCCATTGGACCACCTTTTTATCTTCGGTACCGATCAAGTTTCTTTCATGCCCCTCAAAGGCTTAGGCAAAAGACCCCCTCTGATTTCCTACGTCGGAGGGATCTGGCTGGCTTCCATGCATTGAAGACCGGCAGAACCGACTCCCTGGCTTCCATGCATTGAAGAATGGTTGTGAGTTCATCCAAGCACCATTTGGAAGAAGCATAGTTCCGCGAGAGAACAACAATTGCAGTACGCGATTTTTTGATCGCACTCGGGAGCTCAAGAAGAATACTTGTTCCTCCTTCAATCTCTTGGTCGTCCAAGAAAGTCCTAATTCCTTGCCACTTGAACAATTCACTGTATAAATGAGATATAAAACCCCTGCGGGTGTCTACACCCCTAAAACTCAAAAACACATCATAATCCCATCGAGGAGTTGATTCATTCCAAAGAAAAGATGCAGAGGCTATTTGGTTGTTCAATGTGAGAAGCAGTTGCTGTAAATTGTGTACTGCAAACAGTAAATGAATGAACAAGTAAAAAGATAGAAAATCAATGTTTAAAAATAATAAATAAATAAAAAAACAAACTTTAAAATGTATATATATTAACCAAAATCGATTAAGGACCCACAGAAAATACCAGCAAAAACAAAATCCAGAATCAGCACACACTATTCCAAGTGTCTAGCCTTCTCAACCAGTGGCGGAGCCAGGAATTTAAGACAATGGGGTCAAAAGTTGAGCTTCCATTACTAAACAGGGCATGCCGAAAACGCGAGTCTGACGATCTGGAGGCTGCCAGGCCGTAAATTCCTCTTTGTCAAACTGGACAAACCCGAAACCCTTGCTCTTCCCATTTTGTTCGGCTACCTTGCAAGAAAGTATAGTCCCGAACTCCCCGAACATGTCCTGCAAGTGAGTGTTGGTGATTTCAGGGTCAAGGTTCTTCATAAAGACATTGCCAAGACCAGTTTTCCTTGGAACAGAATCCCTCTGAGACCACATTATTCTCATGGTTTTCCCTTTCAGCTTCAGACAAGCCATAGCCTTGGATGCTGACCAAAACAGACCGAAAACATATGAATATCACACAGATAAAGTAACAAAAAAATCAAGAAATCTAACCGAAAAATCATACATGATAACAAAGGAGAAGAAATTAAGAGCACCAAAATCCCAATTAAGAAAAATGGAGTACGAAAATCCCAAATTAAACCCATTCTTAAGCCCAAGAAACAGAACCACCAGAAATCCATGTTCTCGAAATTGAAAATTTTTTCTCCACTAAGCAAGAATTCCCTAAAACCCTAATCAAAGAGCAAGATTAAAGAACCCTAGGCACCAAAACCAGAATAAAACTCCAAGAACAAACCGAATAAAAGAAACCCATTTCCCAGATTCATCCATAAACAAGAAACGTAAACGTAACCAAGATTTAGATACTCTAACAAAGAATGTTAGATAGAGAACAGAGAGATGTACAGGGAACCAGAGCTACCATTGTTGACAGAAAAGAAGAGAGAGAGGCGGTGGGGTTTTTGGTTACCGTGGGAGTGGGAGTAGAAGTTGACATAGCCGTAGCGGAGGGACTCGCCGGAGTGGGAGTCACGGCAGAGACGGAGGGAGGCGATGGGACCCATGAAACGAAAAGTAGCGATGGATCTGATGGCTCTTGTAAATACCGATGGATCTGTGGCAAAGGCCTGGCCTGTTGATTCAGTTGATAGTAATGGGAAGCCTCTATATTGCCATGGGACTGAGATGGAGATTGGAACTGCAGAGCAAGTGAATCTTCAGTTTGGTCTCTATGGGATCAGCTCCTTCTTCTTCTTGTTTGGCCACAAGGTTATTGGGGTCAAGGAATCCCATTGCCCCCACCTTGGCTCCGCCAGTGTTCTCAACACCGGGAAAAGAAGTCTTTTTTGAAGATCAACGTTAGAAACCTCTCTAATGTTGCCGAGAAAGCAGTGAACTTCAAAATGATGAAAGATTCTATCATAAATAAGCTTAGCAAGGGTTGTCTTACCTGTGCCACCCATCGCCGCCGTCTTCCCTATAAAGCGAACATCATTGACATCATGAGCTAACAACGAACTTAGTTGCTCAAGCCCAAAATTAACCCCAACTAATTGCTGTGAGGAATCTAACAACGGGAGTGTAGCTTGCACTTTCCTCCGCACACTCTTGACGATTGTTTGTATAAGCTCACTTTCACACCTACACGGTATAAAATAACCAATCAAAAAACATAAACGAAGCATTCAATTTTGACTCTACTAAGACACGGGAAATTAAACTTGTTCATGCTTACTTATATGCCTTCGAAGTCCAACCACGTAATTTGGACACTGTCTTTAGATCAGCTTTCCATTGGAGCACCTTCTTTTTGCCTTCGGTACTGATCAACTTTTCTTCATGCTCCGCGAAGGCTTCGGCAAAACATCCCAGTTGATTTCCGACTTCAGATGGATCTGTCTCATAAAAGACCGGCAGAACTGAGTCCCTGCCTTCCATGCATTGAAGAATGGTTGTAAGTTCGTCCAAGCAACATTTGCAAGCAGCATAGTTTGGTGAGAGAACAACAATTGCAATACGCGATTCTTTGATCGCATTTGGGAACTCAAGATGACTATTTGTTCCTCCTTCAAGCTCTCGATCGTCCATGAAAGTCGTAATTCCTTGACGCTTGGACAATTCATGGTGTAAATGGGATACAAAACCCCTGCGGGTGTCTACACCCCTGAAACTCAAAAACACATCATACTTCCATAAAGAAGCTGATTCATCCAAAAGTAAAGATGCAGAGGCTCCTTGGGTGCTCAATGCCATAGGAAGAACAGTTGCTGTAAATTGGGTGCTGCAAACATGAAACAGAAACTGAATGAACAAGTAAAAAGAACAGAAGATCGCAATTTTTATACGTAATTACAGGGACTCATTGCGGTAAGATATTTGACTCAGTATCAACACATTTGTTTTGATCTTACAGTACCCGGTAACTCAGTAAAACAAAAACAGTAGTCAATGAACAAGTAAAACAAAAATGAGCAGTGAAACGAAAATAGAAACTTTAAATGTTGTTTCAGTAATCGAAAATTTATATTAAGCAAAAGATATGAAGGACTCAGATAAAATACCAGAAAAACAAAATACATGATCAGCAGAGACTTACACAGGCAGAGAGATGTGACAAATGGCAATGAAAGTAGCAGAACAATGACACTGAAAATTCCCACAACAAAGTCGTAGGAAGAGAGGAAATTGAGATAGGTAGGAAAGGAAATAAATTGAAGAGAGATGGACAGCCGAGTGCATCTACAGGAAGTGGTGGTGGTGGTGGTAATATTGCTGTGCAATATAAATCTCCCTGGAAGAAGCAACAAGGAAATTTCCCCTGCAAAAACTGTATAGGGCTGAGTTCGGTTCGGTTCAATTTTTTTCGGTTTTTTTTTCAAAAAATGATGTAAATGGAAGGAACCTGCTTAATGCCTATCAACCTCCCAGTTCTCATATATCAGAGAATTGAGAGCCTCAAAATCTTGAATATATTCAAGTAATTCAACTACTTATGATCAAGCAGATCGAATTCAAATTTTCAAAACTTAAGCAAATACAGACACACACTGGCGGAGCCAAGGTGGGGGCAATGGGATTCCTTGACCCCAATAACCTTGTGGCCAAACAAGAAGAAGAAGGAGCTGATCCCATAGAGACCAAACTGAAGATTCACTTGCTCTGCAGTTCCAATCTCCATCTCAGTCCCATGGCAATATAGAGGCTTCCCATTACTATCAACTGAATCAACAGGCCAGGCCTTTGCCACAGATCCATCGGTATTTACAAGAGCCATCAGATCCATCGCTACTTTTCGTTTCATGGGTCCCATCGCCTCCCTCCGTCTCTGCCGTGACTCCCACTCCGGCGAGTCCCTCCGCTACGGCTATGTCAACTTCTACTCCCACTCCCACGGTAACCAAAAACCCCACCGCCTCTCTCTCTTCTTTTCTGTCAACAATGGTAGCTCTGGTTCCCTGTACATCTCTCTGTTCTCTATCTAACATTCTTTGTTAGAGTATCTAAATCTTGGTTACGTTTACGTTTCTTGTTTATGGATGAATCTGGGAAATGGGTTTCTTTTATTCGGTTTGTTCTTGGAGTTTTATTCTGGTTTTGGTGCCTAGGGTTCTTTAATCTTGCTCTTTGATTAGGGTTTTAGGGAATTCTTGCTTAGTGGAGAAAAAATTTTCAATTTCGAGAACATGGATTTCTGGTGGTTCTGTTTCTTGGGCTTAAGAATGGGTTTAATTTGGGATTTTCGTACTCCATTTTTCTTAATTGGGATTTTGGTGCTCTTAATTTCTTCTCCTTTGTTATCATGTATGATTTTTCGGTTAGATTTCTTGATTTTTTTTGTTACTTTATCTGTGTGATATTCATATGTTTTCGGTCTGTTTTGGTCAGCATCCAAGGCTATGGCTTGTCTGAAGCTGAAAGGGAAAACCATGAGAATAATGTGGTCTCAGAGGGATTCTGTTCCAAGGAAAACTGGTCTTGGCAATGTCTTTATGAAGAACCTTGACCCTGAAATCACCAACACTCACTTGCAGGACATGTTCGGGGAGTTCGGGACTATACTTTCTTGCAAGGTAGCCGAACAAAATGGGAAGAGCAAGGGTTTCGGGTTTGTCCAGTTTGACAAAGAGGAATTTACGGCCTGGCAGCCTCCAGATCGTCAGACTCGCGTTTTCGGCATGCCCTGTTTAGTAATGGAAGCTCAACTTTTGACCCCATTGTCTTAAATTCCTGGCTCCGCCACTGCAGACACATATATTCTTCAAGGAAATGTACATCGCCAGGATTCAAAATTCTAAAACTTTAAAATTTGCAAAATCTTGAAATAATTCAACAAATTAACTGATCGATGCAGATCGAAACAAAAACAAAGCAAATGGGTTCGTCTAAATGCCATAATCGGACTCCAATATCGCATGCCCACATTCAAATTCAAAGTCAAGTCCACAATAGATCTAGAAAATTCCAAAACATATTTAGAGAAAAATGCGAACTTTTCCACCTTAAGTGAAAAATAAATAAAACCAACAAACGGAGATCGGAGATTGACGGCTTCGGTTCAGAGCCACCATGCCGTCTCTTCTTCTCTTCTTCTCAGAGCCACCATGCCTTCTCTTCTTCTCTTGCCGTCTCTTCGTCTCTTCTTCTCTTGCCGGGGTAAAACTGAAATGGGAGTGAGTGACGGCTAGGGTTTCTAAACTTAGGAAATTTTATAAAGCATTAAATATTAGAAATCTATAAATAACTTACTAGTATAATTTTATAAAGCATTAAATATTAGAAATCTATAAATAACTTACTAGTATAATTATAACAACACAACGCCTACGGTGAAGTTGGATTGAAGCAACAATTGCAACTTGGAGGTTAGGGGTTCAAACTTGACGCCAACATATTTTTTAGGAATTTATATATGGTTTTTTTTTTCGGTTCGGTTCAGTTTTCAGACCTCAAAAATCGAAACCGCACTGGCCAGATTCGATTCGATTTGTTTCAGCTTCAGTTCTGTTTAGTTTTCGATTTTTTGAACCCACCCCTAAAACTGTCCACTTTCTAATATTCGTTCAAGAGAAAAAGCTAAAGGGAACAAGACAACAAATGGTCTTATTTTTAAAGGAAAACTAATGAAAAGGGTTTGAAAACTTTGAGTTTTAATGATAAGGACAAAATAAAGGGTAAAGTGAATAGTACAAGGTTTGACTTTTTAGTGTAAAAATGTGATTTTTCGTTAAAATGAACAGTACCGTGGGCTTTTCATTAAAACTCCCTTATTTTTAATTAACTTTCAAGTTTTGATCACAGTAACCCACGATCAAACGATCTTTGTTTGATCGCTTAGGTCGACGCTTACTGTTGGATTTAGTGGCTCTGCCACATTCCGATTGGGCCGTTTGTTTTGACTCAAGCTCATTAGTTGGCTGTGTTAAGAGCAACTCCACCCATGGAGCCCTCCCACCTGGCAATCCACTCTTGAATCCACCCTTTTGAACAGTAACTGCCTTTAATGAATAGTAACTGCCATAAATGAACAGTAATTGCCATTTGCATCTCCACCCTTGGAGCCCTCCCCCCTGGCAATATGCAATAAAATATTAGTTTTTTTGTTTGTTTAAATAATACAAAATAAAATTATTTGTAATTTCGGATAAGATTTTTTAAATCGTTCTCGTTGCGCCACGTGTCATTTTATAAAAAAAACAATTATTTAGCGATGGATTTCGATAAGATTTTTATTCAATGTCATCGTGCCACGTGTCGTTATCTTTTGAGAATCTTTGACGATAGATTTCGATCAGATTTTAACTCGTTCAAAATTGCGCCACGTGTCATTATCCGAAAATATAATTATTGGAGATCGATTTCGATAAGATTTTTATCCAATACGATCGTGCCACGTGTCATTATCTTTTCAGAATCTTTGAGGATAGATTTCGATAAGATTTTTAACGAATGACGGCATGCCACGTGGCCTTATCTACAATCCAATCCTTTCTGAATCGTCCATATAATCCACCATCCATCCTCACAAATCTCACACCAATTTTCTCAACATCTCTATCTCATTATTCATAGTTTCTGCTTCTTCTTCACCATCCATCATTACAATGTCTTCTTCTTCATCAAGGATGATGTGGGAAATCGATCAGCAAGAGGAAGAATTGTTTAACCAATCTGAATGAATGTTCAACCTTCATATAGCCGAAAATGAGATGGAAGATGATGAGGAGCGTAGAAGGAGAGATGACGAAACAAGAATGGCCAGAGCCTCACATTCCCGTCAAGTCATCCAGACTGTTGCTCAGATATGCAGGCCCAACCGTTCAAGAAACCTTGATAGAAGCAGGCAACAACGGGGTGAAGAGCTGTTGGACGATTACTTTGTCCATAACAGTGCATTTCCTAATACGTACTTCAGACGCTGTTTTAGAATGGAACGATATTTGTTCAACAGAATCATGACTGATGTTTGCAACCATGATTCTTACTTTGTGCAAAAGAATGATGCGTGTGGTGTTATGGGTCTCCTGCCTGAGCAAAAAATCACTGCTGCGTTGCGGATGCTTGCGTATGGAGCATCTACAGACCAAGTGGATGAGATAACGAGGATGGGGAAATCAACCATTCTTGAGGCCCTGATGAGGTTTTGACGAGCAGTCGAATCTTTGTACACCGCAGAGTACCTCCGAAAACCTACTCGCTGGGACTTGCAAATGCTTCTGAAGAAGGGCGAGATGCGATGTTTTCCTGGGATGATAGGAAGCATCGATTGTATGCACTAGACGTGGAAAAATTGTCCAAGTGCATGGCAAGGCGCATATGGGGACATAAAAGGATCAAAATCTATCATTTTGGAGGCAGTGGCATCTTTTGATACATGGATATGGCACGCCTTTTTCGGGGTTCCGGGGGCTCAAAATGATCTCAACGTCCTTGCCCAATCCCCAGTATTCGACGACGTCCTGCAAGGAAAGGCACCAAAAGTCACGTACGTCGTCAACGGACGTAGGTACGAAGGGGCATACTACCTAGATGACGGCATTTACCCACGGTGGGAAACATTTGTCAAAACAGTGCCACGTCCGCGAAGTGTAAAGGAAAAACACTTTGCAAGCTGTCAAGAGGGGTGCAGGAAGGATGTGGAGCGTTGTTTTGGTATCCTTCAAGCTCGTTGGGCGATCGTCAGGGGTGCTGCCAGAATGTTCGATGTAGAGTCACTTCGATCCATCATGATGACGTGCGTCATTCTTCACAACATGATTGTGGAAGATGAGTTCGATTATGATGCGGTTGATGAATATGAGCCAGAGCCAGACACGATGAACAATTCAAGAACACGGATATATTGTGCGCATGATGCCACCGAAGAACCCGTGCAACACGACCCATTAGAAAGGGATGGACGTTACAATGAAAGGGTCATTCAACGATATACTGCACTTCAAAAGTCATCTATGCACATTGATCGACAAATTGACTTGATAGAGCACCAGTGGGCATTGAAACAAGCTGAAGATACTTAAGTTTATTTAGTATGTTTGTTTGTATTTGGTGTGTTTATGTAATTTTATTTGCTGTGTTTTTTGTAGTGAGTTTTTTATTATTTCGTATGTTTATGTAATTTTATTTGGTGTGAATTATTTGGTATGTTTATGTAATTTTATTTGGTGTGTTTTTTGTAGTGAGTTTTTTATTATTTCGTATGTTTATGTAATTTTATTTGGTGTGAATTATTTGGTATGTTTATGTAATTTTATTTGGTGTGTTTTTTGTAGTGAGTTTTTTTTTTATTTCGTATGTTTATGTAATTTTATTTGGTGTGTTTATGTAATTCCAATTGGTGAGTTTTTTAGTTTTATTTGGTGTGTTTTATAATTTCATTATACGTGAACAATTTGATGAATAAAGATTCTATTATTAGGATAAATATATTACGAAATTAAATACATGTACTCTCACTTTAAATAAAGTACTAACTTCAATAAAATGGAAACAACATAAATAATAAATTACAACCCAAAGTGATTGGAAAACTATGGGCTCCGATTACAAAAGTACCTTATTCCTCACCACTTAACCAATTTGTGGTGCTAGGATCATCTTGTCTTGTTGTGCTAGGACCATCTTGTATTGATCTCGCTTCTCTTGCACGCCTCCTTTGCACCACATCCGCTTTCTCCGACTGCCAAAAATATTTAGAATTTGGAGACATCCCTTCTAAACGCGTGTTCATAATGTCACGATCTCGTTGTGCAATTCTTTCTTCTCTAAGCAACTCCCTTTCTTGCCTAAGTAGCTCTCTTTCCCTCTGTTCAGCTTCAAATGCTTGTTGAATAGCTGCAGCTTTTACCTCATCTCTAGCCTTATCAGCCTCATATTTCGCCAATTCCCGCGCCAACGTCAATTCACCTTGACGAGCAAGTTCTTGCATGTACTTTCCATAATCATTCTTGGAAGCATTCCCTTTCCTCTTTGAAGCCTTCTTACCTTGAGGCCTAATTGGATAACGGGTCGACCCCGACGTTTGTTCTGGAATGGGCGTTTCAGGCACTTCTTCTCCATCTTCTTCATCAACATGGGAGCCATGATCGGGTGTAGAGTGTGGAGGGGTGCTGTGTACAAAGGTGTTGTGTAGATGGATGCTGTTCATGCATACTTCTGGACCAACAGGCACAATTTTGAATTTAGGACAATCTTTAACAATATTCCAACATTCCCATCGGGTGAATGATTTGTTTCTTGATTTGATTTTGGCAGCATACCATGCTTGTGCTTGAAGTTGCTACAAATAATAAAAATGAAATTATTAGGTAACAAATAAATAATACAAACAAATAATAATAATGAAATTATTAGGTAACAAATAAATAATACAAACAAATAATAATAATGAAATTAGGTCACAAATAAATAATGCAAACAAATAATAATAATGAAATTAGGTCACAAATAAATAATGCAAACAAATAATTATAATAATGAAATTAGGTAACAAATAAATAATACAAACAAATAATAATAATGAAATTATTAGGTAACAAATAAATAATACAAACAAATAATAATAATGAAATTAAGTCACAAATAAATAATGCAAACAAATAATAATAATAATGAAATTAGGTAACAAATAAATAATACAAACAAATAATTATAATCAAATTAGGTAACAAAATAATAATACAAACAAATAATTATAATATATTCTTACCTCATTCGCATAATTTGCCCCACTTCGAACATTACTACTAGCTTGTGTCAAGGCATCTCTCCACGTACTAAAGGAATGGCTAAGTATTTTCCAACGACCGGGCATCGATTCCTTGGTTCTTTTCCCACTCATTTGCTCAAGAAATTTGGTATGAATTAAACTCCACATTTCTCGCAACTGCATCTCATTACCCGTAAGGGAATTATGAGTAACTTCAACCCAGCTAGTGCACAACGCAACATCTTCAAGAAGCGACCAATTCTTACCTGCATCAGTAGTCATTTTGTGGAAAAAAATTGGATTGAAACTTTGAGAGAAAGATAGGAATTTGATTGAAAGTGGTTGAGAAAATATGAAATTGTGGTGTAAGGTAGATAGAGAAGAAGTGGTATTTATAGAAAAGTAAAAACAATTTTTTACAAATTTTTTTTCAGATTTTTTACAATTTTTTCGGATTTTTTCCATTTTTTTTTAAAAAAAATTTCAAATAATTAATCTCTGCCGTTGGATTTAAAAAAATTTGAATTCCAACACTCCAGATTGTGCCACGTGTCACAACGGTAACTTTTCTTAATTTTAAAACTATTTTTTCTTTATTTATAAAGCATATTAATATCGACCGTTGATCTCAGATCGAACGGTTGATATTAAATAAGATTTTTTTTTTTTTACCTTTGAGATCCAACGGTCCAAATGAAGGAGCCGTTGAGATCGAACGGACCGTGGGAAGCCACGTGGCTTCCCAACGGTAACTGAGCCGACTGAAAAGGCGCCTGATTTTTCTGAAAAGTTGTCGGGCGACGCGCCCCCACGCGCGAGTGGGGTGCACGCGCCTGACAGAAAAAAATAAAAAAATGGCTAGGAGCTCGGGCTGTCACAAATTGACAGGCCCCTTGCTCGGGCTCTTCATGGCTGGAGGTGGTTGACAGGCCCTCGGGCCCTTTCTTCTCCCCTGTCCCCCGGCCTACATGCAAGGCTGGACTTGCTCTAGTAGCTCCATATGAAAGCCACGTGATTGCCATGTTCAAGGCAGCAAGCGGCCAAGATTATTTTGGGGGGTGTGCTATTCACACATCATTTTTACTTCTCACATACCTTTTTTATTTTTGACTGTTGGATCGAATGAATTGAAAAATATCTAAGGACAAAAATTAATAAGGAGTGTGTGAGAAGTAAAAAGGGATGTGTGGATATCACACCCATTATTTAGGCCGCTAACTTTGAATCCGGATCCACGCCAGATCCTTTTTGTGAGGATTTCGATGATTTGTAAATCGTGTTTGTTTATCGTATATCGTGTGATTAAAAAAATATTTTAAATATTTTTATTTAAAATTAAAATAAATATTACCTGATAGAATCTAACCGTATGACATACAATAAACGGACATAATTTATGAATTCCTATAATCCTCACCAAAAAATCCGGACATGATCTTGGGCTAACTTTGACTCAAGTTAGTTGATAGGCTGTTTTATAGCTCCATGTGAAAGCCACGTGATGCCTATATTCAAGGCATAAATTCCTATTGGCCTTAAATCGTTTCAAATTTTTTATTCTTGGGTGATCCATGCTGAATCATTTAATGGTAAAAATTCTAAACAATTGGTAGTGGTCCCATAAAAAAGAAGCGAAAAGAAGCGAAGCTATAGCAAGTGACCACTTACCATAGTGATAGAAAGGAGTTAAATTTTTATACAACAACGTGAGTTTGAATACCGTCAGCGATTAATCCATTTTTACAAGTGACTATTTACAACAATGATAAAAAAATGTTAAATCTTTGTATGACGGTATGAGTTCATACTTCGTTGATAGTTAATTTAATATTTAATTTAATAAAATTTCTCGTTAGACATAAAAATGAAACGGTCAAACAATCTTTGTTTAATCGCTTAGGCCGATGCTTATTGTTGGATTTAATAGCTCCATGTGAAAGCCGCCTGATGACTATGTAAAGGCAGCAAGCAGCAATATTTTAAGACATTGGATGCTTTTCTTTTGGTAGTAGTGGCAGTGGTGTCCACAAGGTTTAGAGTGGGTTATAATGTCAGATGGTGAATTATTCTTTTTTTTTTTATGAAACAGGAACATCAAAATAATGGTTTAATTAATCTATTACGTGTTATCATATCATAAAATTAAAATGCGATGCAAAATAAGGATAAATTTAAGTCACACCGCTCTACCTCTTCGGTGCAATGTAAATTTCCCTAAAAGAAGCTACAAAGAAATTCTCATGCAAAAACTGTACACTTCCCAATACTTGTTCAAGAGAAAAAAGCTGAAGGGAACATATTATGAAACCTTAATTTTTAGCAAGTCATTAATCACACGTACTACCAAAGTGAAAGGACAAATTGTTATTATTTTTATTTTTAATAAAGGATATTATATACACTAAGGAAGAAGAATGATGAGCTTAGTCTTACAATATATTAGTAATAATGTGGTTCAAATTCGTCTTTACTTAGAATCGAACTTAATAATTCTCACTTATAAGTGAAGATGAATATCATTAGATTGTAGTATTAATGTCGCAATGACAAATTGTTTTCCACAAAAAAAGGGTGGGAGACCGACTATGAGAAAATTTCCGGGAAGATTCCATGTTGGGACGTGTTATCTTTCTTCACCTTTTCTCTCCTCACCAAAGGGTGGGTGCAATATTTCTAAGCAAGTTCCCAACTTTCTTCTAAGAAAATATTTCTTAGAAGTATCAAGGAAATTCCCATGCAAGAGTTGTACACTTTCCAATATTTGTTCAAGAGGAAAAGCTGAAGGGAAACATATTATGAAACCTTAATTTATTAGCAAGCCATTAATCACATGTACTACCAAAGTGGAAGGACAAATTGTTTTTATCTTATTTTAAATAAACGATATTATCTACACTAAAAATGAGGGAATGTGCTTAACCTTACAATAGGCTAGCAATAATGTAGTTCAAATTCGCCTTTGACGAAAATCGAATATAAAGAATTCTCATTTACAAATGAATATTAATACTATTATATCGCAATGCTAGTGTCGCAAGGACAAATTGTTTTCCACCAAAAAAGGTGGGAGACCGCCTATGGGAAAATTTCCGGGAAGATTCCATGTAGGTACGTGTTATCTTTCTTTACCTTTTCTCTCCTCACCAAAGTGATTGGGTGCAATATTTTTGAGTAAGTTCCCAACTTTGTTCTAAGAAAAGATTTCATGTCTCTTTGTAACTTTTCTCGTTGGGTGCAATATTTTATCCACTATGAAACTTTTCTCATCCTTTTTGGGACCGTTCTGCAGTGCCTGAGCAAGCAGGTCGAAGAACTCTTTGATCTAGTATAGCCCTGACTACGGGTGGTATTGGTACAATTATCGTACCAAAACTCATGTACCAATTACCATACTAAACTTTTGGTATGACAAAATCTATTACCATTACCGTGCCAAACTTTCGGTATACAGAATTTTGGCATGCCAAATAGTTTGGTTGGCATGATATGGTAATGGTAATTACCACTTTGTTTTGGGCCAATATTTTTTTTTCAACCCAATTCAAGGCCCAAACGTGTTTTGGCCACTCTCTTTGGGTTTCTAAAACTTTTTTATTTAATTATGAGAATTTTATAGAGATACATTTAAGAAACAATAAGTAAATAGATGGAAGAATTGCTGGAAGAACCCAACATCCCTAAAAAAAAATAGTACAAAAATTCCTAAATTCCATCTTTACATTCTTTAAAATTGTACAAAAATTAACTTGATAGACGAAGCCAAGGAGAAAGACATCCCAATTTGATAAAGGAGAAGATGAAATGGACTGTGAAGAGAAAGAGAGTTGCTGGAACGGGAGCAAATGAAGCCGATGGCTAGATGTAAAAACCCAAAAATTAAAAGAAGAAAAAAAATATTCTAGAAGCTGCCAGTTGGTAGCAGGAAAAAGAAAGAAAGAAGGGAGGTGGTTGCCCAATCGGGAAACAGGAGAAGGGAAGGGAAAGGAGAAAAAAAGAGAGGGAGGGAACCAAAACCCCTCCCCCTTTCTGTGACTTGTGCACCTGTGCATCAACCCAATCAAATTTCCGGCCACCTCCGCCATATTTTCAGGCGAAATTCACCCCACCTTTACCTGCAATCACCACCATACTTCTTCTCCTTCATTTTTCACCCAAGATTCAACAGAAATTGGGGCAAATTCGTGGTATTTGGGCACGGTGACACCGACGGGTTTTAGAGGCGATTAGTCGATCCAGTGAGTTGCAACACTAACCACCACCCTTAATCAACTCCCCTTGGTCCCAAGAACAAGACCCAACCAGTGGTAGGAGTGTTGGATGTGAAATCATGTTCCTGGATTTCACTGTTATAATCTACGTATTTATATTATTAATATTTTATATTATTTTTCGAGAATTTATATTAATTTATTTGAATTTATATTTCAATTAAACTTGTTACGAAGTTTGAAGTTTGGAAATTAATTATTTAAAATTTGTAGACCTTTGAAGGTCACAATTTATATTTTCGAATAGATCTCGAAACCACGAACGCATAGGCGAAAGCCGTTTGCGAGTCCGGATTATAACAATATAGTTACGGACGTTTGAAGTTGCGTTACTAAACTATAGATTTTAGAAATTATTTAAACTCTGACTTTGAGGGAAAAAGCCCAAGGAGGTATGTGCTTTTATGGCCAATCAGAAGTAAAGGTTGAAGGGAGGACCAATCAAATTAAAAAAGGGGAAGGTTTCTAAAAATTAAAAAAAAAAAAAAAGGGCTGCTGCTAACCCGTTTTTGGGGCGAATTGGACCCGTTAACTCATAAACTTGACTCGCTTTTATCTCCTTCATCCGACCTCCGTTTTGGGTGATCTTGGTGTCCATGGAAAGTTCTTGATGAGCCCTACATATTTGTAGTGTTAGATTTTCCATTTTCTTATCCATTTTTCCAGTTCGAGGCAGCAAAGTTCCGTGGGTTTCCGAAGATTTTGTCATTTTTCCGGTGATTCCCGCAACCATTTCCTTCGAGTGAGGTATGAAACTTCATCTACTCTTCATAATCTTCAAGTTGATATGCTTGGTTCGTGCTTTCGTATTCATTTTAGAGTTGGGTGTTTAGAACCCTAGAAATCCGGTTTTTTCCGGTGAATTTGGACGGTTTCCGGTTAGAATTTATCGTCGGCCTAGTTGTGAAAAGTGTTTCCCTTATTAAGCTCTAGCTACCATGTAAATTTGAGCTCATTTAGTTAATGTTGAAAATTCGGGGTTTCTAAACCCTCCACCTTGGCTACCACCACGTGTGGCGGTGCGTGCGACCGTCCACGAGTGTTGTCTAAGTACCAAATACCTTCTAGTGATCATGTGAACCTATGTCTAGCTTGGTTTCTCGAAATTCAATTGTTTGGTGTGGTGATCAAATTGGACCGCCACTTGTTTGTGTGATTGACGACAATCCGACCGTTGGATCATAATGAAATTTTAGTATGTTATTCTAGAAGCATAATGTGGACTTTGGGAAGTTATGGATCAAAAATCTGATGTGCGGATCTTTAGGATCGAATTACGTAGAGTTGTGGACCCTATTGTTGACCGAGAGTTGACTTGTGGTCAACATGTCTCGAAACGTTCTAAATAATAAAATTAGTACTACGAAACTAATTGAAGTCTAGTGGGCCTATATTGGTTAAATAGCGACTTGAATATATGAGATATTGTTATTATCTTAATTTCTTATATTGGTATCATTTGTGAATATGATTTGGTCTTATAAATATGATTTCTATTGAAATGTGATTTTTATATATTTAGCCATAAACCTATGCTTATTACATATGATTTGGCTTGTGTACTGATGATGTTTGTGATATATATGTGTTTAATTATCTTTTTAATAATGTGAATGATAATTATGATGAATGTTATGACAATTATGGGATCTAATTATTGTTTGATAATTATTTGGATATGATTGCCAACTGAATACCTATTTGAACTTGGCATTACTACCTAGTATGTGATAGGGATGAAAGTCAGGAGATGAGTTAGGTACTTTATTAGATTTTTAGTAGAAATAGTAATTAGGGGAATTCCTTGTGATGTGCTCCATATGACTAGATGATGGTTGATATGTGGAATCGATAGCGTGTATACGTATAAGTAGTGGTACATGGATGATCCTGCTTGGTATATCCGCGATGGGGGACCATATGTATGCTAGGAGTGATCACGCTTGGTATATCTGCAATGGGTGATCACTACCTAGAGTTATATGATACAGTCCTGCTTGGTATATCCGCGATGAGGGACTGTTAGGGGTGATCATACTTGGTATATCCGCGATAGGTGATCATTGTCTGCACGATGAGATTATGCCTATGGTTCTGCTTGGTATATCCGCGATGAGGGACCATACACATTCTAGAGGTGATGATGATTAGTTGTACTTGGTACATTTGATAGGCGATCATATTTAGTTTATTGGAAAATTTGTTTGCCTTTCAACATTTATTGGGAAATTTGTTAAAATACGAGTTTGTTTGCCTTTCAACATTTATTGGGAAATTTGTTAAAATAATCGAATAATATTTAAATTACATGATCAAACCAAGAAAGTAAATCAAGGGAATCGGTGGTCGTCTTAAGCACTAACAATTTACTAATTATAAAATTAAGGGAATCGGTGGTCGTTTGTCTGCGACTCAATACCAGAAGCTGACTTAATACCAGTAGCTGAATTGTGTCTTTATTTTAACAAAGTTGATTAACAATGCAATCAAAGAATAATTAACCATTGAGATCGATCCAGGTCGTCGTGTATATTGACATGCAATGCATTAGGTGTTGGTAAAGTAGCCTTACACGTGTCCAGAGTTTTTTGACATTTCTCGGTTGGCCATCTTGAAATTGATGACCTCTAACTAAAGCCAACCTCAGTGGTCTGAAAAAGAGTGGACTGCTGAAGATAACACCGTGCATGATGCAGTTGCTGACGAATGAACTTCATTCTTTGCAAGCAAGAGCAATTGTTGGAATAACTCAAATTTGATGGCTACATTCAATTGGGTGAGGGTTGGGAGGAGGGTCCTCTACAATATTTCAGACTGAATATAATTTGTCACTCCTAACTTTCTAGATTCAATTCAACAATCAAGAGGTCTTCAAAAACCTACAGCAAAAGTAAGCAAAAGTAAGCATGGAAGCATAAGCAAGAGGTCTTCAAAGAACTTTTGTGTAATAAAGCTTCTCGGTCGCATTTGATTGGTTTCTAAGGTAAAGTTTCACTTAATCGTTCATCAATCTTATCTTTTTTCTTGAACCTGTCATATCTGACCTATAGTTGGTAGCAATATAAGAAAATATTTTGTCACTTCTAACTCTAGATTCTATTCAACATTTGTCACAAGAGGCTGGTCAACATGGCTCTAGTCCTCAAGACCTACATCAGAAGTAAGCAGGGAAGCAGAAGAAGAGGTCTTCAAAGAACTTTTGTGTAATAAAGCTTCTAGGTCGCATTTCATTGGTCTCTAAGGTAAAGTTTTGCTTAATCGTTCATCGACTTTATTTTCTTTCTTCAATCGGTCATATCTGATTCGTAACTGGTAGCGACATGAGGAAATATTTTGTCACTCCTGAGTTTCTAGATTCAATTCAAACAGTTGTCGTAAGAGGTTGGTCTACATAGCCTCTAGTCCTCAAAGATCTAAATTGATGTTTACTACTCTCTACTAAACCCCTCCATTGTATTTCCTTATTATTGTTATGATGTTGTGCAAATGCAGTATTCCTTGAGCCTTACTTTACCTTTAGAGTACTTTCGGACCTAGTTCGACCAACTTAGAGCTAGGAAAAAGGAATCGACCCTTTGAGCATAAACATTAAAACATTGGCCCTACATACGTGACGATTTCACTTAGAGTTAAGCTGCGACTCCTATCAAGGTTCATCCATAAACACAATATGCAACATTGGATCTATATCTCTCAATTCAATATTTACTCATCAGAATTGAGAAAAAGAAGGAATAAAAGAACTTAAAAATATAAAAAGTAAGGAAAGAGAATCGGATCAACTAGCCCCCCTAGTTGATGCTTCCTTACCTTCAGGTCTTTGATCACGAATTTAAAGGAAAACTACCATTCTTCCCATTTCTTACGAGTTAGTAAATACGAAAGAAGATGGCAGCTGCTAAATTACCTCAGAAATAGACAACTACTTCCAAAATAATTTTTGTCACTACTAATATAGTTTAGTGACAATTCTCTTCAATTTAATTCAAATCCTATAATGTAAAACATTGTTGTAAATGGGCCGTGATCCATTTGCAACCCATATCTCCAAGTCCCCGTTACCTTGCATCCATTCGAATTTGCAGCCCATTTTCCTGCGATCCAGCATCTCCGATCTTCGTCGTTACGTTTTCATCTTCTTTTAACACCTTCCAAGTTCTAACAATGGCTTCCTGAATCCGACGCTGGGGCTCCATCGCCACAACCGTCAACCCAAATATCACATCATGAAGCTTGCTCTTTCCATCCTCTTCCTCTTCCTTTCTCTCAGCTTCTCCTCTTTTCTTCGTCCTGCCACTGCTAGAGGCGGCCTTCACAGTTCCTACCCTCCAGGTCCCCATCTCCTCATCTGTGATATATATATATATATATACATATACATATTTGTATGCATTTTATATGTATGTGTGTGAATTTAGTTCTTTGGGAATTGAAAAACTGAGATTACAAGAACAAGTAGTAATTTGAAAAAAAATTCCTTTGATTTCTCAGGTGCCAAACGGTAGTTAATTGTGATGAGATAGATTATCCCGCCTGTTGCTTTCTTAAATTCTTTACAGTTAAGGTGGATCAGCGCTACTAGAAAAGGAAACTTATCTTTAAGCATCAAGAATTTAGCTAATTGTAAATTAAATGTTGATAGGTTTCGAATTTGGTCCTCGCGCTAGTTCCGGCAGGCAATTGTTTGAAGATAATGAGACTCAGACGCGGCATTTATCACTAAAATTGAAATTTAGTAGCTTAACATGAATTATGTAATCTAACTTGATATACTTATGTGTTTATTGAAATTGTGAAAAAATTGTGACAGGGTGTTGATGTGGCTCAAGGTCAAGGGTACATGACTAACTTTGACCTGGAACGGGCCATTAAGGCGTTCGGCCGAAGATGCAGTAACATTTCTAGCGTTTACAGGTGATTACTTGGGCTTGTGCATTTTTAACATTTACCAGATTATAAGTTTACCTCTTTTTAGTATGTGAAATAAAACAATGGTATTTGTTAGTAGTAGTTTGAGCTCGATAAGTGCAGGATTTTAATTGTAGAATTTTTGTTTGTGCATCTCATGATGATTATGCTGATTTAATCTCAAGAAAATTAATTTATCCAAATTGTATCCAAGCTGCTATTTGGTAAAAACTTTTGAATCCTGAAATTTTAATCCGTCCTATATACAATCAATTTTTTGGAACATGGCGGGATTTTTGAAGGAAAGTGTGCTTTGACTCTGTCAAGATTAGCACAAATTAGTGCTTGCAGCTGGTTGAAACTGAATTTAACCATAGAGCTGTGTAATAAGGATGCAGACACCAGTATCTGAAATCTTTTTGCAACAATAACGCTGAATAAGGGTCAGAAACTTAAATATAGGAAGTTTACATTGATTGCTTATCAGTGGAAGTTAAAAAAGTGTGACACCTTTGAATATCCATCTGCAGTCTTTATAAAAGTTTTATTCATTCCGCTAGTTCAATTATGTTACTTGTCCTTGAGAGGACAGACTCTATCAATTGTATGGAAACAAATGAAGGAAACTACTATGAGCGACTAATGACCACAAGAAACTTATAATGAAACTGAGAAGCTGTAATATGAAAAAGATTATAACTTATAAGTACATGCCAAAAGATCACGTGCAATTGGATATTCTCATTTCCCTCTTCTTCTTCCTTAAAGTTCATTGTTTCTGAATTCTACTGCAACTAATAATATATTATTAATATTATGTTTTTTGTTAGCCTTTCACTTTCCACCTGCCATATTTCTCGTTTACTGTTGAAAACTGAGGTCATGAATTTCACTTTTTGTAGAAAAAGTTTTACGTACTACCCGGATTTCAGTTTATTGAGTGTTTGTATAGGTGACAGTGTAGTATTTTTGTATTCGGTGTGCTACTTGAAAACTTTCTTTTGTTTCTTTTCCATTCCCCTGAAAGTAAATCGATTGTTACTTATTTATGCAATTTCAAGTGATAGTTTGAGCATTTTTTTGATAAATATGCTGGGTGCAGCAGTGCATTGGAAATGTGCACGGAGATAAAGATGTAGGCTGTGAGCTTCTAATTCTACTTGCAAATTGGATATGTCTAATTATTGTTCTGTAGCTCTTTAGTGTTATACCCTACTTTTCTTTGTAATTTATGGCAATTTTAAGTTACTTCATTCTTAAATTTTTGTCTTTTGCTATGTTCAATGTTTTCCCTCATTGCTCTTATTTTCATCTATTTGTTCCTGTTTTGACATATCTACTTTGCAATTGCAAATAAAACTATTTTCAGACTTGTTAACGGAAAAGAAGAAAACTATTTTCGGACTACTTCTGGAAGTTTCCTCAATTTGCTAGCCATTTGTGAATTTTTTACACTTTGATTGTGATGTGTAAAGGCTTGGTTGTTGTTGACGGATTCACCCCACTTAATGGCATTCTAGGATGCATAAAACCGACCTCACTTAGTGGGATAAGGCTTGGTTGTTGTTGTTGTTTGATTGTGATGTGTGATTTTGATTGTGATGTGTGATTTTTAGTGGACTGTAGGAAATTAAAAGATGTGTTGTATTTAGTTTGATCCCCTAGTGTGCTTTAGAACTAGAAGAAACCATCATTTCATGAATGCTTGGTTGTTGTTGATGGACACACTCATGACTTTTTTGGCGCTTCGGTCGAAAACGTGGTCAACAAGATTTTTGGCGACCGACCCAAGAAAACTCATGCCCCTTAATCCAAAGAGACGACCCAAGGTATAAGGCTATCTCTACCTTTATTCTTCAAACACTTATTTGATTTCACTAACTTGTTTTCGCTTTCTCAGGCAGTCAAGTACTGAAACAAGCAGACGTGATCGCCGCGACTGCGGCCAGGAAAAAGTTGGCCCCTTCTTCCAAGAAAACTAAAACTGCCGCGCAAACCCTTCCGAGCAAACGGCCTCGCCAGGAAACCAAGACGGCAGGTGAAACTCCTTGTCCCACAAAACGCGTCAAGAAATTGGCGAAGAAAGGAGAACGGGAGATTCACGTTATCTCCAGCCAGACCACGGGAGCGACTGCTCCTAGTGTCTCTCCTCCTACTCCCGTTGTCTAGGCCTCGACGAAGAAGCGACCAACTCCAACTAGCCCAGCACTCTAAGTTCACCCTGCCCATGAAGTTCCTGAGGTCGTAGTCGAGCCAGTTGCTGCACTGCTGGTCGAAAAGCCTGCAGCTCCAGGGCCGATCGTAACACCCGTCTCGGAGGAGGTGCCTCATTCGGTCGGGAAAAATTTCCCCAAAAATCCAAAACAATCAGCGATCATCTTAGAAGAGGTATGATTATGCTGTTGGTAACTCCATTCTCTCATTAAATTCAAAAGTATTAACATCCTTTTGTTTTAGGATGACGAGAGTGACGAGATTCCGTTGGCGAGTCGCCCTCAACCAACCAAACCTCCTTCCATTGATCCTCCTCCTGTGGTTGAGACGACTGAGCAGGTCGACTATTCTGTAGTCGATCGTGGAAAAAGGCCTCACGTTGAGCCTGTAGTGACGACAGAAACCCCAACTCACTCGCAGGATCAAGACCTCGGCATTCCCGCTCAAGAAGCGACTTTGGCCTTTGTAAGGCTCGATTACTTTCTCTTGTTAACTTTGCTATAACGAGTCTGAATCGAGAAAAATATTAAATGTCAGGTGCTCGATTATTCATTTCACCGAAAATTCTATGCTTCGAAGGGTGTTATTAATATTTCCTGGCCACCTCAATAGCCGTCGAACATAGATAACCTTTATCGGCCGCGTGAATTGAGAAGCAATCTAAAACATTGGGCTCGGCCATTAAGCTCTCTAGGTTCGAGCAACGAACCAGGAGACATGGCCGAAGTCTCATCTTGGCAGGTCTAAAACAAATTCTCTGCTATATTCCTTTACAATTTTCCTTTTGCCTAAATTCTTTTCATGTGCAGCCTTTATGGGAAGTCGAGTTCGATGCTCTTCTTTCGAGTACTTTAGGAGCGGCTGGCCTTTCGACAGCTACAACCAGGCTCTCCGTATCAACGACTGAATCAAATGCTCTTGTTAGGTTGCAGGAGCTCTTGTCTCTCTCAGCTTCACAAGTTCTCGAACGACAGGGCCTCGACTCAGTGAGTGCATGTCTGAACGATCTCGCATCTGATGGTCAATTGAGCACTGAAGCTATCACTCGAGCGTCTTCTACCTTGGAACATACCAGAGAATATTTCGGTATTTTCGAGAAAGCTTTTCGGGCTGAAGACAACTTGAAAGCTGCAACGGTCGTTCGAGAAGCTCTCCGTCCAAAGGTCGAAGCTTTAAAGGCGAAAAAAGAAACATTGGACGACCTGGACCGTCAAATTACCGAACTCTAAAATCAAAGGTCGACAATTGCTTCCGAGCTTGCGAAGGATTTTGAGTTGAGCGGCAAATCTTGCTTAACCGAATATGCGACTAGCGTGAAGCGGGTCAAGCAGATGAAGATGGATAAGAGGAATCGGCAGGCTGAGGTCACAATGGGCGAGGTGAGGTGGTTGGAGTTGAAGGCTGTTCTCCAATCTCTCATTCCTTCATCACCCTAGAATTATTTGATTGTAAACTGATTGACCAACTCTATTTGTACACCCTTTTGCGAACTTAATGAAATGAACTTTTATTCCCGCATCTCCCATGTGACTGGATAATATTTCTTTAAAAACTTCATTTTGATTGGCAACTTGTGAATTACACCAGTTCGATCCTTAAGATGGTATGCCCCATTGCCAAGAACTTTATGAATAACGAATGACCCTTCCCAATTCAGCGACCACTTGCTGAACCTGGGGTCTTTATGTAACATCCCACATCGCCCAGGGGAGTGGATCATGTAAGCCTTATATGTATATTCCCATCTCTACCTAGCACGAGGCATTTTTGGAGCTCACTGGCTTCGGGCTCCGTAGGAACTCCAAAGTTAAGCGAGTTCGCGCGAGAGCAATCCCATGATGGGTGACCTACTGGGAAGTTCTCGTATGAGTTCCTAGAAACAAAACCGTGAGGGCGTGGTCGGGGCCTAAAACGGACAATATCGTACTACGGTGGAGTCGAGTCCGAGATGTGGTGGGGGCCCGGGCAGGGATGTGACAATTTGGTATTATAGCCAATCCCTGGCCGGATGTGTGTTGACGATGATGTCGAGCCCCTAAGGGGGTGGATTGTAAAATCCTACATTGCCCAGGGGAGTGGATCCAGTAAGCCTTATATGTATATTCCCATCTCTACCTAGCACGATGCTTTTTGGGAGCTCACTGGCTTCGGATTCCGTAGGAACTCTGAAGTTAAGCGAGTTCGCACAAGAGCAATCCCATGATGGGTGACCCACTGGGAAGTTCTCGTGTGAGTTCCCAGAAACAAAACCGTGAGGGCATGGTCGGGGCCCAAAACGGACAATATCGTGCTACGGTGGAGTTGAGCCCGGATGTGGTGGGGGCCCGGGTCGAGATGTGACAATTTGGTATCAAAGCCAATCCCTGGCCGGAATTGTGCCGACGGGCCTCTAAGGGGGGTGGATTGTTAGATCCCACATCGCCCAGGGGTGGATCCTTTATGCCTTATATGTACATGCCCACCTCCATATAGCACGATGCCTTTTGGGAGCTCACTGGCTTTGGGTTCCATCGGAACTCCGAAGTTAAGCGAGTTCGAGCGAGAGCAATTCCAGGATGAGTTATCGTGTGAGTTCCCAAAAACAAAACTGTGATGGCGTGGTCGGGGCCCAAAGCGGACAATATCGTGCTATGGCGGAGTCGAGCCCGGGATGTGGTGGAGCCCGGGTCGGGATGTGACATTCGGAGTGTTGAAAATATTGGCGATCAGAATGCTACTTCTCCTACAACAAATCACATAAGACAAATATTAGTATATGATCATTTTTATCCTTGCAATTAATTTTATAAAACAAACAAAAATAAGATAAAATACTTATCTTTTGTAGGTAGAGAACGCTCTTCGTCGATCCTTTATTAGAACAAGATTTTAGGTTGAGGTGTGTAAATTCACTGTCCTTAAGAGTAGATTTCGCCCCTCTAAGACAATGTCTTGGCATAGCAGGTTATGGCGCCCTACCCTTTAGGATACAACAACGTATGATCCTTGTAAGCGTACACTCGCAATAGATGGATCGGGTGAACAACTCGATTCTTCCCTTGGCATATTTGAGATAATACAAGAGATTAGGAGAAGAGAGGATAATGTGACTGTTTTTTTTTTTTTTTTGGAGAACAAGAAGATTCATACCCAGGCAAAAGCCAAAAAGAAACAGGAAAGCCTACAGGGAGGCTAACACCAAAACAAATAGACCAGCACAAAAGCAGTGAATGGGATACAACTTGAAGACACTTCCACAAGCGAAAGCATCACCCCTAACACCACCACAGCTAAATTAATGCGGACACAGACACAGAAGACCGTCGAAGGAAAGGAAAGATTACTCAAAAAAAAAAAAACAAACAAAATTGGCATAAGCCTAAATGATTATATAGGACAAAGTAGGCTATACATGAAGGCCAATTAACTGTATAGAACGTTTGCCATTAAAACCCAACGGTTATAAATGAGTTAATGCATAAATTTCAATTTTACAAATCAAAACTGAAACTAGGAATATAAAAATAAATTGAATAGGATTAAAGTGACCAATGAAAAATTGTATTTTGAAATACCCAATTAAAATTCCAACAATCCTCCACATATTTGAAAATACAAATCGACTCACAAGAAGAAGGGAATTAGAGAAACACAAGTATAATGAGAGGACAAGGAAGTACCAAAGGTAAGTGAGAATCCAACGCATCAAAACTGGTGTCTTTTAGACTATGAACCAACCTTAGAATGAGCTAGCCATAACTCATAGAAATTTGGTGAAAATTAAATTTTCTATGAACCAAGATTTCTTTTCGTGAATCATAGGACAAACCATCCACGTTGAATCCTCTTAATCGAGCTTGTTCTAGCGAGTTGGCGAGAATAGGCCATGTGCCCACCTAGATATTCACGAGTGCTCTAGAGAACTAGCCTAAGCTCTCATAGGAAGCGGCCCCACTCCCACAATCATATAGGTGATTCCATCAAGTGTGCACTGCAGTCAAGCACACCACCCATATATAGGCTGTGGTATTCATTCAGAACATAAGTTCAACCTCACACGCTGCAGTAAGAACACTATCTACACCATAAGGCTGGACTCTCAATAAAGTTATTGATATAAATTGATAATGCACGCCCAATCAACAAGTGACTTGTTCTTACCCATATGAACCTACTTCCTGGGATCTCCATTCACATAGGTTGGGTTACCATCACTCTTGATCGATGTTATAGACATACGTCTCATCCCCCTCGATGTCATAATCATTACTAGCATTTAGCTTAGTGGATTTGTCAGAGGATTAACTAGATCCATTTCTGACCTCAAACATATTATGTCAAAAGCATATATGCAAAATAAATTTATATTTAGCTCAAGCTCTTATTGCTGGGCTATTGCCACACATAGACACAGATAAATTTGGTCTCTTCCATGAATAGTGGGATACCTCAAACCAAACACATTGTTGTCTTCCAAAATGGTGGGATATCTCTCAACCAAGCACAACGATTTCTTCCACAACTAGTGGGATATAAACTTCGGCTAAAAGGCTGCTAACTTGGGTTCCATAAATCTGTACATCTTTCCAACAATCCATGGGATTTTGGTGCAGCTGCCTAAATACATCATAGAAACATAGCATACCCCCCACATTTGAAGTATAATGTCGTCTCCTGTTATAAAGTTTTTTAGTACACTGGGCTCCTCCAACGCCCACAATTTTTTTAATGATGTTCTGAAATTTACTCAAACAACTCATTAGTGATGACATCTAAATGATAGTAAAACTCATTATATAATACTCATAATCACACGGTACAAAACATCTAATTTAATTCCTCCAAGTAAATTGAGATGGAGAGACCCCACAGTTTGAAGATGCTATAAAATTGTAATGTCAATATTGTCTCTTAATTAAATTGTATTGACATTGTGAAAAAACAATATAGCAGCCATAAAAACCAAAGAGGAAAAGCGAATTAATCAATTTAATAGGCAACCTATCTTATTCTCTTACCTCCATTATCAGGAAGTATGAAGGAAGGAAGATTCGAAATAATTATATCAAGTGCACATGCATATGCATATGCTAAATAAATTTGTATTTGGTTCAAGATATCATAGCTAGGCTATCACTATACAGACTTAGATAAACTTGACCTCTTCCGTAAGGGGAGTTGCACAATGGTTTTTCCCATAAATAATTGAAAATCTCAAACAGGTTTAGGCCCCACTTAATTAGCCTCAACTCTTCAACCTGCATGTCACACTTCAGTCATTAATCAAGAATACCTCTTATGTATTTTGTTCCCAGAATATAACTTTTCCAATGCCATATGTTGAGATGTACCCCACATTTTTCTAGTATGTCACCATCTCCCACAGGTTTAAGATATAAAAATAATAATTTGCAAGTATTTAACAGTATCTCAAAGATATTATAGCACATTAGTAAATGTCA
Organism: Malus fusca; assembly: GCA_035220775.1. Taxonomy (NCBI): domain Eukaryota; kingdom Viridiplantae; phylum Streptophyta; class Magnoliopsida; order Rosales; family Rosaceae; genus Malus; species Malus fusca. Next base: position 4,095,203 of record CM069068.1, read on the forward strand.
AATCATTATATGAAGATAAGAACCCCCATAGATTCAATTAAGTAAAGAAGTTCATGTATGACATTAATCATACTACTTTTCAACCATGCTTAAAATGCATTAGTAGTTCACCAATATTGTTAATTGCAATTACTTGGGAGTATACTGCAACTAGACCTGCATGTATTGTATCTAAATTGTCCCACCACACTGATAATAATTAAGTTAAATGTAATAGGCTTTAAATATACGACTATAAATTAAATACTAAAACATGTTTTTGTAAGTTAATTTCTTCCATAAGAATTAAGGGTCTAGGCCCCTAGACGGAGTTTTTGACTTAACTCGACAAGCAAAAGCACTTCTCTGTCAGATGGATTGAAACCTTCTCGATCTCTAGTTGTCACCAAAATTATCATAACAATTGCACCACCGCTCCTTTGTAATAGCCCTGATTATGCTATCGGTATAGCTCAACCACAAAATCATTAGATCCTTATGAATTTGAGATCATAATTAATTTTAAGCATCAAATAATACATGATATAGGATTTGTTTGAAAAGAAAGGAAAGTAAGTAACTACATGAATAAAGTTAAGACTAGAATAGATTGTATAAAACCATTAATATACTAATTTTTTTTCCCAAATTGTAAATTCACTAGACAGCAGTTTCCCTTTTGTTCTCAACCATGATTAGAAATTAAAATCATGCACGAATTAAAAACCTCATTTGAATTTAAAACCAGATCAAAATAGGAAACGATACCGGGAAATAATAGAGGTGCTTATTCACGTTGAAAAATGATGTTTTATAATTCACATGAACAAACTCGTTTGTGAGACATCTAAAAGATGTATAGCACAAAATCATATTTAGTAGTACTGATGATAAATAACTCATAAATAGTGATTGTCCGAATACCAAACCTCCAAGTAACTTGTTAGCGCCCGCACAATTGGATGGAAGTCTTAGATTAAATGTAATGAGAAACTTAGCATACCCCAATATTAGTGTGTCATCACCTGTAGTAAAGTTTTTCTGCACACCAGGCTCTCCTCCCCCCCACAGTTTTTGTGGTGTTCTATAAATCCACTAGACAAACTCATTAGTAGCATATGAATGTAATAATTCACTTAAAAATAATATACATCAACATAGTCAATTGGCATAAGCTAGTAACCCCCACATTATAGCTATTTAACCAAAATGGAGACAACCCCCAAAATTTCTAATTATATTTTATTCAATAGGGAATTCATAGGTCGACTAACTCTCTTAACAAATGTTAAAAATTATAATCATCTTAATCAAATACGAAAAGCTCTATCAAACAGATATAACATGTAAATCCCACAATTTAAATTGTATTCTGAAATTAACTTGCAAAAATACTCACATAAGACGATTGTGAAGCAAAAAATATTCACTAGGCGACACGTGGACTTTTGGACAAAAGAGGACAAAAATACCATTGAGGCATACCAGGATTCCTACGCGCGAGCAGTGGGCAATCATCTTTCAACCAAGTCAAAAGTGCCCAAAATAGGTAACAATTTAAAACCTATTTCATCAAATCCTTTCTATAAGGTAATTCCCAAAATCTAAATTATTCTATATGTTTTATATTCCATTATTTAGCTAATAAATTAGCTAAATAATATATTCCTTTCATATTTCCTAAAATTGATTAATTAAGGGATTAATTACCTAATCAATCCCTTAATTATCAATTAAATCACCAAATTATAACCAAAAAATATACCAAAGGCCGGTTACCCTTTAGGGCCGGCCATGCCTTCTATTTTGCTACCATTTTCTTTCCCTTTTTATGACATTCAATAGCTAGTTAATTAGGTTATTATTATTTGCTAATTAACTAGCCAATTATTTCCATAACTCCCCAAAATAACTAGCCCATTATCTCCATAACCCCCCAAAATAAATCATCCTTGGCCTAAAGGCCGGCCACACCCTTCCTCTCCTATATATTGGTTCCCATTTTCACCAAACACTAATTCCAACACTTTGACAAAAATCCCAAAATTCTCTAAACACTCTTTCTCTCTAAATTCTAACTTTGGCATCGGAGGTTCTTCGGCAAAAGTCCCCCCCCATTCATCGTGGGCGCGTGAGGCTCTTGGCTTTAACCTAAGGTGTTAATTGTTTTGTAGGTGCAAAATTGTCCAAGATCAAGGAGGAAGAAATTTGCATCCACAAATTGGTGCTTTCATTGAGAGTTGAAATCCATACTCGTAGAAGACTCTCGCACAAAAAGGTTTTTTCTTTATTTTCTAGTCCATTTGAATATTTTTCATACGTTCTTATTATTAGAATTTTTTACTTGCAAAGGTTCTTTGATAAAACGTATAAGAAAAATATAATGGCTAGAAATTTAGAAAATTCCACAAGTGAAAATTCTAATATTCAAGAAATGGGATTGCGGAGATCCGTGAGGCTAAATGCGACTATAAGTGGAGTGGCACCACCACCACGAGTTTCCACCACGGGAACCACCGCGGTGGCTACCTCGGTAGCTACCCGTGGCGAGGTCCATGGTGCCTTCACCACGGCCCGAGCTGTGCCATACAAGGCTCACGACACCAAGGCCACGACCCAAGCCATGTCACTCCAAACCCAACACGAATTTAACGCGTTGCCAAGCCAAGCCCAAGCCTCGTACCCATATGCATCACACTCATATGGCCCAGCCTGCTCCCGCCGAGCAGCCCACACCTGTGGCTCAGCCTGCTCCCGCCGAGCAGCCCACTCCCATGGCCCAGCCTGCTCCAACCGAGCAGCCCACTCCTATGGCCCAGCCTACTCCAACCGAGCAGTCCACTCCTATAGCCCAGTCTGCTTTAGTCGAGCAGCCCACTCCTGTGGCTCAGCCTGCTCCAGTCGAGCAGCCCACTCCCGTGGCCCAGCCTGCTTCTGCCGAGCAGTCTAATCTCGCAGCCAGCCTACTCTCGTGGCCTAGCCTGCTCCTGCGGCTCAGTCTGCTCCAGTGGCTTTCCAAGCAGCCCAAGTCGGCCCAAGACTATCTCAACCATCCGGACCAACCATCGAGCCGAGGACATTCTCACCACATTTTTTCACGGATTTGACATTTCCCAACTCAAATCTCACACCCGGAGTCTACCACCCTTCCATTGCCCAAGGAGGCACATTCCTTCCAAGCTTTTCCAATCCAAATGACGAACAACACTTGTCTCGACAAGTCATAGAGTTGACGAGTGCGCTCACACAACAGACGACCTTGGTGAACCAGCTCTTGCAGCGCACTGAGATGCAACGTGCCATAGACGAGGTGTCCTGAAGTAAGACAAGGGTAGACAAAGAACCTCTCCAGTAACGTCCCGGCAAGCATTCGCTCGACCAACCACAAACCTAGCATTTAGGTAGTGTACATTCCCGATTGGGCCCTCGAGATAACGTATACTCCAGTCTTAGAGCGCGGAGAAGCGTGCACTCTCGATTAGGCCCACAGACGAGCATACATTTACGGTTAGGGTCACACTCCGATAGTCAACATGAGCAACCTTCCAGGCGAAGCGTTCATTCCCGGCTAAGCCTGCGAGGAGCATCCCCCACCTCACATCGGAGTAAGCAACACGACGGACGGAGAAAAGAAGTCACTCAATCTGGCTCAAGTTCAACAGGCAGCCTGCGAAGAACTCGCTTGCCTGCTAGGAACACACCACACGCACTGTATCCGCAGCATAGACGAGCCAAACACATGGAAGAGCAGCCTAGACCAGCAAGTCACGGCTGGAGGCAGCCGAGAGCTCCGCTACCCCAACAAAGGAAAATTCAGGAATAAGTAGAAAGACTCTTAACCAAGCGATTGCACGATTTCCAACGCAACGAGGTCACCGACGAGGCACTACGACGGAACATGACCAACATAAGCAGGTCACCCTTCACGAACGAGGTCGAGCAGGCAGAGCCTCCACGCGAGTTCAGCATGCCACATTTCATATTTTTCAAAGGGGATGAAGACCCGGAGAGACACTTAAAGCACTACCGAAGCGCAATGATCCTCTATCGAAACAACGATGATCTCATGTGCAAGATATTCACCACCACTCTACAAGGCGAGGCACAAGATTGGTTCTACACCCTGTCGCCGCAATCCATCCAAAATTTTGACGAACTTTCTTTGGTTTTCACCAAAGAATATTCATCCTATCGCTCGATCAAAAAGAAGTCTGACCATTTTTTTGACGTCAAGAAGAACCCAAAGGAGTCGCTTCGCGATTATGTGAGGAGGTTCAAAGCAGAGAAGGCAAAAGTAGTCGGATGCAACGACTCGATAGCTAGATCAGCCTTCCAAAAAAGACTTCCAGCAGATCACCCATTGTTTGGAAAACTGATAATAAAAGAAGATCTAACTATGGCAGACTCTTTTGCTCTGGCAGAAAACATGCACTTTGGGACGAAGTTCGCCGATGCCTATTTAAGGCAAATCCAAGCGATCTTGAATATGAAGTTCCCCACTACTCTGAAGAAGATTCAAAGTCTGACTGGACGAGTAGTCGCATCTGAAGCAGAAATAAGCTCTACCATCATACGAGAAGAGCTGGGGGCTCGACTACCTGTATTCCACAATTTAAAAGTTATCATCGATGCTATCAGTTGTATTCCACATTATAAAAGCTCTTATTGATGTTATCAAAAATTCAAAAACTAACTTTGGCGATAGTTGTTGCAACCCGGAAGCACAAGTTTTACTTTCAAACGCATGCAGTCATCCTCATGACGTACTATTCTGCCCAATCCAGATGTGCGATGATAAAGGCGTAGACCCTAGCGGATGTAAAGTTTTCTGACGAACGCAACAACTTGGCCCAAAAGACACGCCAAAGGTAGACGAACACTGGAAGGACACACTCAGAAGCAAGTTTTGTCCTCGTCACCCTAAAAGATTCTACATATGAGCAACATGTACCGGCAGTTGAGTACCACTTCTTGCTGCGCACCACACGACCCTAGCTGACCCTTGCTCAATGATTCAACTCTAGAGTGGCCAAATACTGGCAGTTGAGCATCTCCTGATGCGTGTGACATGGCCTCATCTCCACAGCTCCCTACTGCACCTTCACGCCGAGCCTAGGTGACGCAACAGAGCTGTTCAATGATGCCTCAGAAGTAGCCGAGCACACTTTAGCCGCTCCTACTCCACCCGATGGAGACTTCTGGCATTTGCATGTCGACGGCGCATCCAACTACAAAGGCTCGCGAGTAGGCATGATCCTTGTCACCCTAGACGGCTCAATGCTCGAGCAGGCAATCACTTTAAGCTTCAAAGCATCCAACAACGAAGCAGAGTACAAGGCCCTACTAGTAGGGGATTAAATCAACTTCGTTTGGACATTCTTATCCGAGGATCCTACACTGGGCCGCATCTCCGCTGCCTAGCGCCTACCGATGTCTTGAAGGTTCTAAGCTCAATCCACAAAGGTGTTTGTGGGAATCACTCCAGAGGCCGATCCTCAGCACAGAAGGCTCTTAACGTAGGCTACTACTGGCCTACCATGCACCCATATACTAAGGAGTTAATATTAAAGTGTGATCGCTGCCAACGTTACAAGCCGGTACCAGTGATGACTGCCAGCAAACTACATCAGCAAACGAGTCCTAGGCCGTTCATGCAGTGAGCGATCGACATGGTAGGGCCAATGCCTCCCGCTACTGGGGAAAGAGGCATGATGATCGTGTCAACCGATTACTTCACCAAATGAGTAGAAGCAGAGCCCATGATGATCACGACTCAAACAGACATAGAGCGCTTCATATGGAGGAACATCATTTGCCGATTTGGCATTCCTCAATCCATTATCAACGGTAATGGCCCGCTATTCGTGGGCAAGGATTTGGCGAAGTTCTTCCAAAAGTACGGCATAAAGCAGCACATGTCCACGCCGAGATATCCTCAAGGCAATGGGCAGGCCGAAGCATCCAACAAGACGATCCTCGATTGCCTCAAGAAATCTCTCACCAACTAGAAGGGAAAATGGCCAGACGAACTCTCCAGATGTCTATGGGCATATCGTACCACTAAAAAACGAGCAACCGGTGAGATTCCTTTCTCTTTGGCATTTGGCTGAGAAGCAATCACTCATCCCAATGTCATCAAGCCAAGTATCATCGCTCTACTACCAAGCATTGAGCATAACAGTAAGGATATGGCCACAAGTTTAGATCTGGCAGAGAAGAAGCGCGAGCAGACCATCACCCGCATAGCAGCTTACCAACATCAGCTCCTCACCAACTACAACAGAAGATCCAAGATCCGGTAGTTCAAGCCCGAAGATCTAGTCCTAAGAAAAATCTTCATCACTGCCTGCAAAGAAGGCTCCAAAAAGATGGATCTCATATGGGAAAGTTTGTACAAGATGAGCAGAGTAGGCGACAAGAGTAATTACAAATTCGCCAACATGAAGCGACAAAAGGATTGAAAAGCAGTGGAACGCCTACAATCTGAGGAACTACAATGTGTGACCTTCCGTTACATCAAAGTCTGAAAACTCGAGCAGCTCGACAAGCAACACCTCACAAGCCGAGAACTAGCCAGTTGTTATGCAGTTCATACCTTACAGCTAAGTTCTCGTTCGTTTCACTCGTTTTTTAATGAGGAATTCAGAAGTAATCACAACTTGGATTGGCTGCATGCTTACAACAACTGATCACTCATCGCAGGAATTGCGCCCCCCGAAAGACCAACCATGCTCTCCAGTGCGAGACGGTAAACTAATTGCTCTCCAGTGCGAGAGGGTAAACCAATTCCCCGACACCCACATGAGTCAGCTTTCTAAGACGGGATGATAAACTCTACACTCTGAATATCCAGACGTGGATGAGCCTGGCTGTTCTAGTAGAACTAGATGCACGATGGCTTGCGCCGAGATTCCTACAAGTAGCCACAATGGTTTTTTCAAGGCTTAGCTAACTGAAGGATTTTAGGTCTCTTGGCCTAATCCGTGGGGAACTGGGCCCTAGAGACGGAAGGGGCACATTATGCAGCACATCCGATGGACGGCTGCCCTGGAATCCTAAAGCTGCTACCGAGTGCACTAAGGTAGCCTACGGATTCTGGAAGACTGCCTACGGCTTGCCCTTCGAGCAGTAATACCACGCTAGACTTATACAACCGCACATTCTTATGAAAGGTTAAACAAGCTAGCATGCATATATGAAGTTTTATCCACTGCTGACATGCTACGTAGTCGATAAGCTTCACCTCTGCCAAGTGCGGAACAACCAACACCAAGTCCTAAAATGTTATGATACTTGCTACGCAACCTACGAAATTGGAGAAAGTCAAGTTAATAGCCTAGTGGTTACGCAGACTTGTCTGCTTCTGTAAGTAAGGCATCCGGCTGCCAACCCTATGGCTAACAACTTTGCAAAGTTCTACACCAACACCTACGGCTGCATAGGCTACGCGGGCTTGTCTGCTTATAAAAAAGTAGCATGCCTACCACTGGTCTATCAAGTCTAAAGGTTAGGGCATGAACAAAAGAAGCGAAGATGAAGAAAAGCGAAGGAAAACATGTTTATAAACAGCTAGCAAAGGCCGAAGGAGTTCAAGCAAAACAAGAGCTACAAGGAAAAACAAATAAAATCCTAAAGGCTACCTAGAAGACTATAGCAGCTTGGACATCCCACGACTACTCGGTCGCCACACCTTCAGCAACCGCGACGCTCTTAGCAGCAGTATCATCCGGCGCTTCACCCCCGGCTGCCCCAGCCTGGGCACTAACTTCTCCAACTACTTCACCAATGTAAGCCTTAAAAGTAAAATCAAGTAAATCTTCCGGAGAAATAGAGAAGGTCTCGAAACCCCAAGCCCAGCCTTTTCACCTTTCAGCTGCTCATCCTCTTCAAGCAGACCAACATGGATGCTCTGCAGCTCATCCACTTCATTCTTCAGACTTTTGTTGATCTTCAGTACGCCTTGAAGTTCCAACATTTGGGGTTCAAGCCTATCGATGATTCTCTTGAAGTGGATCACTTGGTTATAAGCATCAATCAACTCTTCATCCTTTGCAGCAGAACGAAGCTTAGAAACGACATGCTTGAGATCTTGAATCTAAGGTATGTGACATCCGATCTCATTCTCTGCACTTGCATGCTTAACTTGGATCGCGTCAAGCCTAGTCTTCAAGTCAACGATCTCTTGGCGAGCGGTCTCAAGCTACAAAGAAGTGGGGGCAGAAATATTAGACCCCTTCAAAGCAACGAGCTCAGAATCTGCCATAGTATTTGCCATCTCCTTAGCAGCCTTGCTATATCTGCATCATAGCAAGCAGAGCAGTTATTCTATATTGAGTTGTATGCTTCGCAAACGAGCTTGGGCAAACACCTTTCTGACGCCATCAACAAACTTGGCACAAGTGTCCATGTTTTCAAGAGATCTAGTTTCAAAAGCACATAGATCTCAGCAGCCTCCCCAGAAGCAGGCTTAATGGATTTCTCACAGCTGCCTACGCGAGCAGTCTCCTCATTCCCAGCAGGCAAATTAGTCTCAGCAGCATAAGGAATGGGCCTTGGCGCTACTTTAGCAGCAGAGTTCACCTTATCGCTCTTCATAATAGCAAGCCGCTCCAAAGGTGAACCGGACTTAGCTCCTAACAGACGTCTTGGTACAAAATTCGACACTAGGGGCATGACAGGACCTTTATGCTGAACAATCCTATCAGCAATCGTACTAGCCATTCTTGACATGGCAGGTGCCATATGCTTAGATCTAGCAGCCTCATTTTTCGTCCCCTTGGAAAAAGTCAAGTCAATCACAAGCTTGGAGGCAGTCGGCGAACCCGCGCGAGCAGCGAAAGAAGTCTTTGGCTTTTTCTCAGCCGGCATCTCTTGAGCAAGCAGGGAAGATCCCTTTTCCCACATTCACTTGCAGCAGGATCCACAATAGTGATTGGACGAGCCAATGCATCCGCCTTGATCCTATTTACCTCTTCTTTTGGGAGCAGTTGACGTTTCTCCTGACGAAGAGAGTTAAAGTAGCCAACGCCATTCGTGGTACCTAGCAGGGGAGTTCAACCCAACATTCCAGCAGATCATGAGGCCCGCAACCTCTTCATTTCTCTCAATCACCGGCCTAGCTCGCGTTATGTCCAAAAGCCTAAAAGGACATCAGTCATGTGACTCGCCTAGTACTGCGCCACAGCGCCACAATCCGCGACCCCAGCCACACAAGCTGCCCTTGGTTCTAGCCAAGTCGAGCAGCTTAAAGCAGTGGTCCCTGCCATAATACCTCATCGGCCCATGCCGAGCTGACTCCTGGCCCCTGCCAGCCGACGTGCCGCACCACCCCGACGGTTGCCCCGCAATAGCACTATCCAAGAAGAAGACAAGAAAAAATTAAATTTTTCTTACATCGGTGCGGCACGGAGAAGATGAAGAAATCAACGAAAGACGGTCCTTTGCACGGGCAAGATGTAGAAGATTGCTAGAGGAGGGGGAACAAATATCCTCTAAGATCTATCTCTCTCTTGTAGGGTAGAATAAATCGCTCTCCAAAGTTGATTTAATAACCCACTTAAGGTGGACTTAAATAGACTTTGAGAGAAATTTATTTCCTTTTCTTAGAAGGACCTAATTTCCTATTAAAAGAGAGAATCAACAACAAAATAGGAAGCAATTCAGAGTTTCCTAAAGCGAGAAAATCTCTACACATGTTGCCCTTTCCTGCGAGCAGCCCAACATGTGTGGGGTCATTTGTGGAGCAAAAAATATTCACTAGGTGACACGTGGACTTTTGGACAAAAGATGACAAAAATACCCTTGAGGCATACCAGGATTCCTACGCGCGAGCAGTGGGCAATCATCTTTCAACCAAGTCAAAAGTGCCCAAAATAGGTAACAATTTAAAACCTATTTCATCAAATCCTTTCTACAAGGTAATTCCCAAAATCTAAATTATTCAATATGTTTTATATTCCATTATTTAGCTAATAAATTAGCTAAATAATATATTCCTTTCATATTTCCTAAAATTGATTAATTAAGGGATTAATTACCTAATCAATCCCTTAATTATCAATTAAATCATCAAATTATAACAAAAAAATATACCAAAGGCCGGTTACCCTTTAGGGCCGGCCATGCCTTCTATTTTGCTACCATTTTCTTTCCCTTTTTATGACATTCAATAGCTAGTTAATTAGGTTATTATTATTTGCTAATTAACTAGCCAATTATTTCCATAACTCCCCAAAATAACTAGCCCATTATCTCCATAACCCCCCAAAATAAATCATCCTTGGCCTAAAGGCCGGCCACACCCTTCCTCTCCTATATATTGGTTCCCATTTTCACCAAACACTAATTCCAACACTTTGGCAAAAATCCCAAAATTCTCTAAACACTATTTCTCTCTAAATTCTAACTTTGGCATCGGAGGTTCTTCGGCCAAAGTCTCCCCCCCATTCATCGTGGGCCCGTGAGGCTCTTGGCCTTAACCTAAGATGTTAATTGTTTTGTAGGTGCAAAATTGTCCAAGATCAAGGAGGAAGAAATTTGCATCCACAACGATATCAAATCATCTCGATTGAGGAGCTAATAAGTTGCAAACCCCACAATTTAAAGGCACCAAAAGGTGTTATCTAAATATCTCATGGTCGCATGGGAACGCAGTAGAGGTCACATAATTTGATGCTTGTAATAAACTAGGCGAAAAACATAGTTTATTCAAACAAGAAAGAAACTAAACCCCCCATTAAATTTAAATATCAGAAGTCATTTATATATTTGCTAACAAAATGTTATAGCTATCAATGCAATTCAAAGAAAATAAAATAATTAACAAGAAGGATCTTACTTGTCAAAAACCTAATCCTTTCGAATATTCACCAAAGGTTAGAACATTTCCTCTCAGACTTATTAGAGGTCATTAGATAAAGCTCATCCCCTTATTTGATTGCCACATAAAGCCCCCACAAAATAAGGACGTTAGTTATAAAAGGAAATAATTCAATGACACATAATTTGTGGTACTTATCTATAAAATCCATATATAACGCAATTAGCCAATTAGGCTTCATTTCGAATCATCTGTGTACTCAACGTCTGCTCCAATTAATGGTTTAATATATGGGAATGATCAGAATAGTTGTAGTAGTATTCTAAGTAGCATCCCAAAGATCTACTCTTAATATTGTTGGAAATATTGACGATCCGGATGCTACTTCTCCTACAACAAATCACATAAGACAAATATTGGTATATAATAATTTTTATCGCCACAATTTATTTTATAAAACAAACAAAAAATAATTTAAAATACTTATCTTTTGTAGGTAGAGAACGCTCTTCGTCAATCTTTTATTAGAACAAGATTTTAGGTTGAGGCGTGTAAATTCACTATCCTTGAGAGTATATTTCGCCCCTCTAAGACAATGTCTTGGTGTAGCAGGTAATGACGTCCTACCCTCCAGGATACAACAACTTATGATTCTCGTTAGTGTACACTCGCAATATTTGGATCGGGTGAACAACTCGATTCTTCCTTTGGCATGTAAGAGATGAAAATTATAATAGCATTTGAGATAATACAAGAGATTAGGAGAGGAGAGGATGATGGGACTGTTTTTTTTTAACTTGGTTGGGTTTGTCCGTCGAAGGAAAGGAAAAATTACTCCAAAAAACAAAATTGGCATGAGCCTCAAAGATTATATAGGATAAAGTAGGCTATACATGAAGGCCAATTAACTATATAGAACGTTTGCCATTAAAACCCAACGGTTATAAATGAGTTCATGCATCAGTTTCAATTTTACAAATTAAAACTGAAATTAGGAATTTAAAAATAAATTGAATAGGATTAAAGTGACCAATGAAGAATTGTATTTTGAAATACCCAAACTTTCGGAACTAGTTGGACCAACCGGGAGGTAGGAAAACGAAATAGACCCTTTGGTGAGCTTATGCATGAAAACATTGGCACTACTCATGTGACGATTTCACTCATGATTAGGTTGTGACTCCTACCAAGGCTCGATCATAAACACGATATGCAATATTGGATCCATATTTATCATAAATGAGAAAATAAAGAAATGAAATAACATTTTGAGTACATTGATATATTTTTACACTAAAGGGAGGGGGAGTTCAGCTAAGCCACACAATGGGCAACCTGATTTGGTATCAAATTCGTCATTCACGATATTAGAACCTAAGACCTCTCACTTCCAAGTGAAAATGAATACTATTAGACCGTAGTACTGATTGACAAGGAATGAAATAACTTAGAAATACGAAAAGTAAGAAAAGAGATCCGGATCAAATGGCCCCCTAATTGATATGCTTTCTAAGTTTTAGATATTTGATAACGAATTTTAAGAAAAAACTATTTATTCAATTCCTTGCGGATTAGTAAATACAAGAGAAAATTTACATAATTACATTTGGCATCTGGTAAATCCCCTCAGAAGTAGACAACTACTTCCAAAATCAATTTTGTCACTACTAATATAGTTAGTGACATTTCTCATCAATTTAATTCAAACCCTATAGTGTAAAATATTGTTGTATATAAAAAATCTACCTATTTAATTTAGTTTGGTTCGGGCGGTTTGAACGGTTCATCCGGTTAGGTTTGTTGGCTTAGGCCCAAACAAAAGTTGTTTAACAAATGGGCCGAGATCCATTTGCAACCCATACCTCAAAGTCCCCGTTTCTTTGTTCTCATTGGAATTTGCAGCCCATTTTCCGGCGAACCAGAATCTCCGATCTTTGTCGTTACGTTTTCATATTCTTTAACTCCTTCCGAGTTCCAACAATGGCTTCCTGAATCCAGCTCCATCGTCTCCATAGTCAACCTCAAAGATCACAGAATGGTGCTTGCTCTTTCCATCCTCTTCCTCTCTCTCGACTTCTCCTCTTTTCTTCGTCCTGCTACTGCCAGAGGCGGCCTTCATACTTCCTACCCTCCAGGTCCCCATCTCCTCATCTGTGCTATGTAGCACGGATACGGATACGGCGATACGACACGATACGGATACGGCTATGCATAGGTATATGTATATTTGTATGCATTTTATATTATGTGATCATTTGCATCTGTGTTCATTTAGTTTGTTGGTTGTTTTTGGAAGTTGAAAAATGAGATTACAAGAACAAGAAGTAAATTAAAATATCGTAGTATTTAGAATTTACCAAGCAAAGAGCGATTGCATTAGAGCAAGTCCATCGGTGGTGGATTAGGCCAGCACCTAGCACAAAAAACAGGCTGGGACCCTGTCCATTCACTCCAGCCCACAAAACAGCCTGGCACCCAGCCCAAGCTGGTCTCTGGGCCAGCACAAAACAGGCTGACCAAGAAGCTGGGCCATTTGCTGGTGTTGGCCACGTGGCCGATCCTGGGCTCTTGGATTTGAATATTTTTCAAATCCAACGGTTTAGATTAATTAACTACATTAAAATTAATTAAAAATATAAAAAAATACAGATTTTTTTTTTAAAAAAAATACAGTAAAATTTTTAAAAAGTTATTATTATTTTTATATAAATACCTAACCCTCATCTTCCACCTTACACCACATTTCAATATTTTCTACACCTTCTACCAAAGCTTTCATATACTTTTTGTGTGAAAAAAAAATACCAAAAAGCTCATCCTTAATTTATTTGATGAGTTTATGTAATTTTATTTTAGTGTGTCTTTTTAAGTTTATTTGATGAGTATGTAATTTTATTTTAGTGTGTATTTTTTTTTAAGTTTATTTGAAATTTTATCCGAAATTGATTAAAAATCTTATCCGAAATAAACTTAAAAAAAAAAAACACACCAAATAAATGCGTTGGGTGCCAGCGCATTTTTTTAGGGGTGGAGATGCCTTGGCCTATTACTGTTCACTCCAGTATATTACTGTTCACTTGAGTGGATAAATGCGCTGGGTGCTGGCGCAAAGTCCTTAGGGGTGGACTTGCTCTTAGTGATTGTCAGCTTGTACCCTGGAGCTGTTGAGAGTTGTCCCACATCGACGAGAGACAAGGTTTGCTATGTGCTTATATGGTTTTGGGCTACTCCTCATATTACCAATTGGTTTTATGGTGGAAACTTAATTTCATCATGGAAACTTCACTTGTCTGGCATTCCACTCCCCCAATTGAGATCCTCCCTCCTCTGCACTCAAATTTCTTGGGCATGCCAACCTACAGGTTTGTCTCCTCTTCTTGATGTGTCTTCTCCTTTCTTTTCCTAACCTTTTTGGATTCCCTTTTGTTTTGCAGTTTGTTTTGCAGGTTATTACCTTTTAAGGTTTATAGAGGGGTTTGGGCTTATGTCCGCCTAGTCTTTTCCTTGTATTTTCTTTTCCAAGAGGGGTACAGTCTATGTCCCCCCCTCTTTTTCCGGCATTTCCTTTCTCGAAAGGGGTAAGGTGCATGTCCCCCCCTTTTTCTTTTGTATTTCTTTTCTCTTGTTCTATGAGGGGTTAGGTTTATGTCCCCCCTGTCTAGGTGTAACTTCTTTTTTCTTATCAATAAAATTCCCTCGTACCGCCGAGGTTCTCCAAAAAAAAAAAAAAAAAAAAAAAAAAAAAAAAATCATGGAATCAGAGCAGATTGTCCTCGTGTGAAACTAAATGGCCACACACGCTCCATGTCACCCCGTTGTTGTCCACGTGTAGGCTTGAAAATCCGCCGCACGTGCGGGGGCGTGTTGAGAGTTGTCCCACATCGGTGAGGGACAATGTTTGCTATGTGCTTATATGGTCTTGGGTTAATCCTCATATTGCCAATTGGTTTTATGGTGGAACCTCAATTTCATCATGAGCATGCTAGCCGACAAGTGTTTTTTTAAATTTTGTTATTTGAAGACTTTTAGGAAGAAAGGATTTTGTTAATTGATCCATCCAAAATTTATACATCTAATGTAGCTCCTCAGCCTTCATCCACATTCATTTTTTCGCTCATCCAAATTGTTTAACTCAAAAGATACATAATGTTCATAGGTTTTAATTCTAACAGGTGGTTCTCTATCTTAGCTAATGGATTCCTTGATTCAGATGCGGAGAAATTAGTCATTACCAATTCTTTAGCCAAGTTTATCATGTATATGGGGATACGGTTACGCCCTTGGTGCAGCCATAGGTCCAATGGAACTTAGGGGGGTGGGGACGGAACTTTGCATGGTACTGGCTGATCATATTGTGAATGGTAATATAAAACCACGAATTGTCAATCCATAGTTTGCCTTGCCTTAATTTTTGCACAACAGCACACGTGATTTAATTCCTTGCTTTCCATATTGTGAATGGCAATATAAAAGCAAGCAGCAGAACACCTGAGAAGTATTCAAGGATACAGAGAATGCCCGATCCATCCAAAATTTATATAACATATCTAATGTAGCTCTTTAGTGTTATACCCTACTTTTCTTTGTAATTTATGGCAATTTTAAGTTACTTCATTCTTAGATTTTGGTCTTTTCCTGTGTTGTCTTCTAAGATAACAGATTTGGTGTGATAATTTGTCTTCCATTGCCTTAGCATCCAATCCAGTTTTCCACTCAAGAACCAAGCACTTAAGAAGTTGATTATCATTATGTCAGGGAGAAGGTGATTAGAGGTGAGCTACTAGTGAATTTTATTTGTTCACAAGATCAAATTGTTGATTTGTTCACGAAGGGTTATCTTCATCTCAATTTAAACTGCTGGTGTCCAAGCTTCCAGTTGTGCTACGATTTGCCAGCTTGCCGGGGGTTGTTAGCAGTGGCGAAGCCAGAATTTCCCGAGAGGAGGGACGAAATTCAAAAGAGTGCAATGTTCATCGAAACGGTTGCCTTCACATTAGAGAGTACAAAGTTTTGAGTCAATATTCATAACAGAAAATAGTCTCTTTACCAAAAGCGTTGTAAGTGGTAATATCAAAGTCATGTAAGAAGCTTAAATTGGTTAGGATTAGATTCAAAAAAACGTTAGGCGCTAATCAGGCAGCGGACTGGGGCCTAGCAGCTAGGCGTCTAGGTGAGATTTAGGTAGGAGCCTAGATGGATTTAAATAAATTTCTTTTATCGTAAAATAAGCATTAAACAATATTTACATTATTTCTTAAAAAATTAATACAATATTAATAGATAATGTGAGAGTTTAAGATAAATACGCTGGGGTCTTAAAAAGAGGGAAAAAATACATACAAGAATAATTATAAAAAAAAAAAAGAAGAGCGAAATGGGTTAACAAATCACGAAAAAAAGGTGGGGTCAGAAGAAAAAAAAGAACAATACTTGAATACTGACTAATCAGTAGTCAATTTACTCACTATGACAGGTGGTCTAATAACATTATAACACCTGTCTATTTAATATTTTCCCAGGATAACACTTGGGTAATCAACAGTGAGTACCCAATTTCACTGACTTCTTATGTGGAGAAACCATTTTACAACACCTGTCCTTTAAAGTTTCTCCAAGCACTCTGCTATTCTTGTAACCAAACAATCGACTGTTCTTTTAAACATGTGACCAAACACACTCGGTCTTCCTTCTCCAACTCCAACAAGTCTGTCAAATACTTCCATCCCAGGGCTTATTCTTCAGCCCCAAACCTCTCTTCTCCAGAGACCCACCTCTAGTCCCTCTCTTCTCCGGGCGACCTCACCCTGAAATCCCTCCTTCTCCGGAGACCCGCTTCTAGTCCTCTTTTCTCTGGAGATTCACCTCCAGTCCTTCTCTTCCCCATTTATTTTTTTCAAAATCATTAACTGTAAAGATTATTAATCAAAAAAGCCAAAGATCAATTTTTGAAATCATCAAAATCCAATCTTCATAATCACTGTATTCATTGTCTTGGAGGAAAGGGTTGAGATGAGGTCGACGGAGAAAAGAGGGATTCAACGTGAGGTCGTTCTGGGAAGAGAGAGATTGGGATGAGGTCGACGGAGGAGAGAGATTGATGGGAAAATCTGGGTTGGATTTGACGTTGCGGGAGGTAGGAAGAAGGAATGGGTATGTGATTGACGGAGCAAAGTTCGACGGAAGTGAGAGGGCTGGGATTTTGGGGGGGGGGGGTAGCTGCTCTCTCTGTCTGTAATTGGTCGTGAGGGGCCTGAGAGCTGAGAGAGAGTAAAGAAGGTTGAATGGGGGACACGTAGTCCCCCCCCCGCACCATATATATATATTTTTTTCAAAACAGATGAAACGACGCCGTTTTGTGTCAGTTTTTTAAATTTTTTTTACCAGGACCAAAACGACGTCGTTTTGGCCTGGATTTAAAAAAAAAAAAGAAGAAAAAAGAATCCAGTTGCAGAGAACCAGTTCATTCGAAGAACAGAACAGACGGAGCGGAGCTGCAGAGCGGAGGGGCCGGGTTTCCGGGAGGGGAGGGGCTGAACCTGCGCTGGGGCTGTGTTTTCCGGCGAGGGGAGTGGCGGCCGCCACTCCTCGCCCTCATGTGGCTTCGCCACTGGATGTTAGACCAAGTCAGACTTCTAGTTTCCAATCATATTCTCAGGTTTGTTATTTGGTTAATTAGTATGATTTTCTTTTGACCAAAAAAAAAAAAAATTTGTATGATTTGCTGTTTTAAAGTTTAAACTTCAAAACTACCGTGTAAATAGGGTTTTGAGAGGGTATGCAAATTCAGGTGAAAACCTACCGTTCTAAGTTTTACGACAACTTGTCCAATGATCTCAGGAAAAGTACTCTCAATGCTTAGTCACCAAAGCCAAGTTTTAATCAAACCAAAGTTGTTCGGCAAAAAGTGTTGTTTCCTTAGCAACGTTTCAGAAAATGAACCTTAAGATCTGGACTGACAGAGCAGCCCCCATGGCGTCGCGAGTTTCCAAGGTACCCACATGCTGCATTAGGCAAGATGATCAGATTGATAATCAATCTTCTTAATGCTCAAGTAATCTGCAAAAGTATTTATAGATCAACATTCTTATCCACTCGCCCTTCAGTAAATATAGCCATGTTAATATATAGCTCGAGAGATTGATTACATTGACTAAGATGTCGAAACAAAAAATAATTTTGATAACAATTAAACTGATGTGATGAATCGATGGTTACTTACTTGCATTTTTTGTGACATGGTGACTAGTTACGACGCCTTTTGTGAATTTGTTCTGTATCGTTGAAGCCAGCACGTCCAAGTCCACTTGGAGCTACCTCGTCATGATATTCGTGTGTTCGTTTCAATAGTTTTTGGTTGAGTTCCTTCAAATCTTGCTCGTACACCAAACGAGCCCCACACTTCTTCACCTTATTCAAGTTTGCTTTTAGTTATCTCCTAGAATTATCATAAACGTCAGTTCCGAATAAAAAATGTTCCTGATGACAATCTTCACGAGGCAAACAATATTGACAAGGAAAATAAAATACCCAAAGGTGTTCTGACACAAGAGACGATAATAATGAGGTAGTCCATTTGGATTGGCCAAGTTTTTCAAGGCTAACAAGTTTCACTGAACGGTGAATTCTGAAACGATAATAATGAGGAAGCTCCACATTTTGTATAGGGTCTTGGCCTTGAAAAACAACACAGAAGGCAATCCCAAGCCAGTTGGTACATGATGGTGGAGGAAACTCCACGTTTATTGAATGTCCCACACTCTGATTATTGAACCACTCTGGAATTTCACTTCCAGGGATTACAACTTCCAATCCCTGTAGCAGAAGAAAGATCAATTATTTAGAGAGAGAGAGAGAATACCTGAATGACAAATTTTAGAATCCTATTAATCAAGTCTTCATCTTGAACCAATGCAATGCAATTCCGGCAAGTGACATAATCACCATAAAAACTGGACAACCTTCGTAAGGAAGTGCAATTGTCCAGATTTACTGTTAATCCTCTGTTTGCTGGAAGATGTGGCAATTTTTGAAGGCTTTTACACCCCTCCAGATCAAGATTCCTAAGCTTAGAAAGGTGTCTAATGCTTTTAGGTAGACTGACGAAATTATTTCTGCTGAGAAGCAATTCCGTAGAAACAAACACTCAAGGCCAACATCATGTTGAATTGATGAAGGTATTTTCTCGATCGCAGTCCCTTCTAAGTAAATCTGGAACACATTCTTCATTTGCTGTCCCAAATTCTGGAATCTTTTTCACATTTGAGCAGCCACCAAGATAGAAATGTTCAAGAGAATCCATTTCAACCTCACTTGGTAGGGGCTATTAAGCCATTAAGAGATAAATTTTTAAGTCTTTTGAGAACTGTAATAGACAGGTGTATCTCAACTAAATTCTTACAATTCAAAAGATCCAACTCCTCAAGATTTTGGAAGACCACTGAAATCTGGGGTATTCTTCAATTTATTGGAGTTGCTAAGATCAATACGTTTCAAGTTAGGCAAGTCCTGCAACACCACCGATAAGGTTCTAATCATATACTTAGCTTCCACAACCTTAAAGGTTATTCAAAATAATAAATAAATAAATACATAATTATTTTGTAAATTAAATAGCATTTATTCTCAATAAATATAGAAGAAATTTGGGACCTTCGGAATTGTACAATAAAAAAAGGTCACACGTTCCCTTTTTAAAGAAAAATTAAATAACTCGTATATTGTTTTTTAAATAATATATATATATATATATATTAAAATATCATTGGAAAAAATCAAAAAGTGAGTATTGACTAGTGAGTAACCAATATTGTCTTTTGTTCATAACTACTCTTACCACTTTTCCCTCCCAAAGACGAACAAGATTGCTATTATGCATCTTAAGTTTTGCAAGCAAGTGCGGGCGAAAGCTGGTTGGAAGAAAATTAGAAGGATACCAACTCCAATTTATAATTCTCAAGGACCATGGAAAAAATTTGGGGCCTGAAGGAAAGATCAAATTATCGAATTCCAAAAACCTCAGTCCATCCATCTTAGAGAAGGCTTCGCAATTCCACTAGCGTACCTCTTCTACTTTGAGCAGGTGTAAGGATGTGGCTTCAATTGCTCTTGTTCCCTAACAATTAAAAGGTAAAAAAAAGGACGAATTAATTTCATATAATAATATAGTGTCAAAAGAAATCATATCTTCTTCCAAACTTGGTATTTAACTTCTTACCGTATTCGTCGTGAATATATGGTAAATGTCATTGGAAAGCCACAAACTACTGCTTTGACCAGGCTCTTTAGACTCGTGAACAATAACTGTCCATGCCATTTCTTGAATCAAATCATGCATCCGTATGCATTTTTCATGATCTTGATAGATGAGAGATCTCTCAATTAGTACATCTATCATAATACTACTAGAAATTCCAAAAGAATTATCTAGCGTTTTAATTACTTCCTTCGTGTGCTTCCCTTGGTGGAAACATGCAACATCGAGAAAAATTATCTTCTCCCACTCTTCTAGTCCATCATAACTTATTTTGGGTTTATCAAAAATTATTAGATTAGAAAATTTTGACAGATTATCGCATACACTACTCCAAGCATCTAGCCCTCTTTTAAACAATGTCGACCCCAAAGTTTTAGGGTAAATCGCCAAAATGGTCCCTGAGATTTGCATAACTCATCACTTTGGTCCCTGAGATTCCAAATCGATAAAAGTGGTCCTTGAGATTGTCCACCATCCATCATTTTGGTCATTCCGTTAAAAACTCCGTTAAGTGTCCCAGAGCTCTTGGCCGGAAGTTTGGGCAATTTTCAAAGCTTCGTAACTCAATCGTTTCTTAACCAAATTCGACCCATAATATATCAAAATGAAGATAGGAAAGTATAGAATAAGATTATACCTATTTCGTAGCCCAATGGTTGCTATAGATTGCCGGAAAATAGCATCAAAGTTGACTGGTCCGAGTGAAAACTTGAAAACTCGCCGGAAACTGGGTAAACTTTAAACGTTCAAAACTTCTTCAATACTCAACGAAATCAAGTGATTCAAAAACAAAAATCATACTTATCGACGAGAGGAAGAGAATGGTAGCTTTTTCGATTGCGAACTCGCCGTGGTTTGGCCAGAAAATGGCTCGAAAGTGGCTGTCTTGGTCTCGAGTCAGCCACTTTCAAGCAGTTTTGAGGCCAAACCACAGCGAGTTAGCTGTATAAAAAGATACCATTCTCTTCATCTCGTCGAGAAGTTTGATTTTCATTTTTGAATCACTTGATTTCGTTAAGTATTGAAGAAGGTATGAACGTTTAAAGTTTACCCAGTTTCTAGCGAATTTTCAAGGTTTTACTCGGACCAGTCAACTTTGATGCTATTTTCCGGCAATCTCCAGCAACCATTGGGCTATGAAATGGTATAATCTTATTCTACACTTTCCTATCTTCCTTTTGATATATTATGGGTCGAATTTGGTTAAGAAACGATTGAGTTACGAAGCTTTGAAAATTGCCCAAACTTCCGGCCAAGAGCTCCGGGACACTTAACGGAGTTTTTAACGGAATGACCAAAATGATGGATGGTTGACAATCTCAGGGACCACTTTTATCGATTTGGAATCTCAGGGACCAAAGTGATGAGTTATGCAAATCTCAGGAACCATTTTGGCGATTTACCCCAAAGTTTTAAGAGCTAATGGAAGGCCTCCAGCATAATTAATGAAATACTCTGACAGTTTCCAAAACTCATCCTCATGCAGATTTTTCCTAAAGGCATACATGCTAAACAGTGCCCGAGCTGCGCCTCTATCTAACACTTTGACATTGTGACATAATGTTATGCCATGCTCGACTAGCAGACGCTCATTTCTAGTTGTAATGATAATTCTACTTCTCATGCCAAACCAATCTTCCTTTCCAGCTAGTACTTCTAGTTGGTTTATGTGATCCACATCATCAAGTACAAGAAGAACCTTTTTGGTGCGTAAACACTTCTTAATGAAAATGCTTCCGCACTCTTCATCCCAAATTTCTTGAGTCTTTTCCTTCAACATCGGGAAAGGAAGTCTTTTTTGAAGACCAACATTAGAAACCTCTCTAACGTTGCCAAGAAAGTAGTGAACTTCAAAATAATGGAAGATTTTATGATAAACTAGCTTAGCAAGAGTAGTCTTGCCTATGCCACCCATCCTAGTTATCCCAATAAATCGAACATCATTTGCATCGTGAGCAAACAACAAACTTAGATGGTCGAGTACAGAATCAGTTCCGACTAACTTCTGTGATGAATATGATGGCGTGAATGTAGCTTGCACTTTCCTCCGCACGCTTTTGACGAAGTCTTCAATCAGCTCACTTTCATACTGGAAGGAAGAAAAGTATAATAATTTAACCAAACAGGGGCACCAAAGCAAGAACAAGAATGAAACATTCAACTATGCATGCTTACTTAAAATTCTTCAAATGCCAC
Source organism: Malus fusca (assembly GCA_035220775.1). Classification (NCBI taxonomy): domain Eukaryota; kingdom Viridiplantae; phylum Streptophyta; class Magnoliopsida; order Rosales; family Rosaceae; genus Malus; species Malus fusca. The sequence goes on from CM069068.1 coordinate 4,117,450, forward strand.
CTGTTGGAAAATATTAGTATTTTGGTTTATTTGAATGTTTGATTTTCTGGGCTTAGCCCGTTAGTATTAGGGTTTTAATTTCTTACCTTTTAGGATTAGAATTAGTTTATTATAAATAGCATGATTGTTATTCAGTCGAGATTAAGTTAGAGGTAATGTAGTCTCTTGGGTTACGTAGCCGTCATGATAATATTTCTTTAAGTTAATAAAATCATATTAGTTTATAGTTACAATGTTCGTTTGTTAGTTGCACACTCTTATATTCAACTTGGTATCAGAGCAGGTTTGATCCTTCGGGATTTAATTTTCTTATGTTTTGTTCGTATCAATTTGTCTATCTCGTTGTTTGTTTTGTCCAGTTTCGTTCCGTGAAACTTTTTTGTTTTTTGGTTTGGGTTAACCTTTTGTTTGGGTTAATATTTGAACTTTGGACTTAAAAGAAAGAAAGCCCAAAAGAACTGAAGTAAGGAGACTTGCCTGAGGCCCAGCACCAAGCCCAGACATCCATATCAAGAGAGTATGATGGCTTCTCATTAATGCAAATGCTATGTGCTTGCAAGAGAAGTGACAACCGATGGAAATCAGCATACTCTCAGCCCAAAAGCACTTTTTAATGGCTGAACATGTAAAAAAGATGATGACTCACTAAAGTGCTTTCGGGCAAGGCCTGTAACAGCCAAGACAAAATGCCTATAAAAGGACCCAGAGACAAAGACACTTAACCAATCAAACAAATAAGCATACAAACTCTACTCTCGAGCCAGTTCGTACCTTCCAACCCCTTTTTAGCAATAGTGCCCTTAGAAAGATATCTTTTGTCTGGTGTAAACGCTCTGCTACCTTCTCTATATATGTCGTAGTATCGATTCTCCTATGTAAACCTGTTTACCATCTGTCCTCTTTTAGCACACTACTCTTTGTAACCACAACAAAAAGAGGCTGCAAGATGTTCAACCTTGCCTGACAAGGTGAAATCTTGCCCGACTCTCTTTGTATTGTCTTTCAATTATTAGATCTGGTACTATGATGTGTTCTCCAGTATGTATTCAAGTCATTTCCAGTCATTTGATGATCAAAAGTTCTATTAGTTCTCAGATCTGGTTCACTTAGTTGTTTTACTGTCATAAAAGACTAAATGTGCACTAAACCGATGGCTTAGTTAGATCTGGACTTCCCCCTTTAAAAGCATACAAGATAACGAACTAAAAGTCATTGATCTCAAGGCACATAAAAGAACTTAATGTAGACTTAACTCATCTACGACAATCCTTTGATAAACAAGAAGTCAGAATAACTTGGGGTGCAAGTAATCGACTTAAACACACTTGTTCTACATCTGCTATACTGAGATGGCAGTGGTGTTGGAAGTATGCCCACAAAGCCACTCATTTGATGTAATAGCTTTTTGGAATACTTAATGTATTAAACTTTTATATGTTTAATGAAGGGCAAAGCTTATTGTCAGACATTATTTATTGTATCATGTGTTTATGCAATAAGGGAATCCAAGGGATGTATTTGATCTAAGAGACAAGTGATCTAAGTGAGTTAGATTATCGAGACCATTCTCTTATGTTCATTCCTAAAACGTTCCTAGCCATAGGATTGCCAATTGGGTATTGACAATCCGCTAAGGTTAGTATGTGTTATGTCAACTCAAGCTTGAGTATGACTAGTCTCAAGTCATTTGGTGTTGGACACTAAGACAAACACACAGGTGCTCGAAAGAGTAATCGAGTACACTGAACAACGATCAAAAGAGAGTTCGAACATACATGTCATGTAAGAACTCTAAAGTTGCAATATGCAAAGTAGTCATTTGACCTGAGGCATCATAGATGTCTAATGGTTAGGTCCTTGATCTTTGATCATGTCAAACGACATTCCATCGGAGTGTCCACGGCATTGTTGGGGTCAAGCTATTTAGTCATGTAGGCATATGAATGCACAACAAGGGATCTCTAACCTTCCATGGTGGAAGGAGAATACTCTAAGATATGATTCTAAAGTCTTTGGCCAAAGCAAATGAATATGACTTAGGAAGTTTGTTCCAAATCATATTCAAGGGAATCATATAGAAAAGTATCACATTGGATAGTAGACATGAAACAAACTATCACTTAAACAATGTGATTAAGAGTATTGTATTAGAGAATGACCGTATTGCATTGTAGTTGTAACTGGATAGGTTCTCCAACCAATTCTACTTAGCTTGGGTAACCATGATATGCTGCTAGGTGTCACTCATGGTTTGTGGAAGCCCTAATGATTAGCAAACACTAATCATTAAAGGGAGAATTGAAATGTGGTTTCAATTCACAATCGATCGTTAAGAGTAATAATCGCCCACTGCCTCGCTAATTGGAACCTAATGGATCGTACACCGAGTAAGGGCGATAGTGAAGAAATTAAATGAAATGGATATGCAATTAAATTGTTTAATTGAAGAATGGTCAAGATTAATTAATTAGTTAATTAATTTTACGAAAGGTTCGTATTGGGCTTTTAAGTTGGTTTTGGGTTTCGGGGCCCAAAAGTGTTTTGGTCCACAAGGCCCATTATGTTTAAGTTGTATGACAACTAAAAAAAAATGGGCAATAAGCCCAATCACAACATATAGGCCGGCCATGGTGAGGAGATGGTGAAAGTTTGCTTAATTGCAAGTTTGCCACTCACCTAAGAAAAATGTTATAAAAGCAACTTTATAGCAATTTTCTCATTAGGGTTTTTCTTGGTGAAATGAGGTGAAACACTTTCTCTCATTTTTCTAAAGAGGCCGGCCACTTAGAGAGATTAATCTAGCAATCTTTTCTTCTCTAAGTCATCCATTTCATCTTCACACTTAATCCTTGGTGTGGAGACTTAGAGACACCAAATCTTTGGTGTTTTTGGAGATCCTTTCCTTACATCCTCAAGGACCAAAGGAGCACAAAAGGAGAAGGATATCACAAGCAATATCCAAGGAGCTTGGTGGTGACTTGAAGGCCCTCCACTTGGGTGAATCCCTTGTGTAAACAAGGATGAACTTCAAGGGTAAAGAAACTCTAAATCTTTACTTCTCTTTAATGTTGTTAAAGAGTTTATTGGTTCACCATATACTAGGCTTTGAAAGTCATGGGTTTTATGAATTGTTTTTGAATGCATGTCTACTTTAAAGTGTTAAATAGTATGCATATGTATTCAAATGTTCTTCAATGTTCTTAGCTAGGACAAAAATTTTCCTTCAAGTGGCACGCCTAAGCACTTAGTTAGTTTTGATTGCGAGCCTCAAGGCTTACACCTAAGGCCTTACAAAGGCACGTTTCAGAACTAATTATTTCCTCCTCTTGCAGTCTCTCAACAAGCAGGAGCCCGACAACCAACCAAAGTGCCAACTCCTTGGGGAGCTATGTACTCGAGCCAGGGCCCTCTCCAGCGATATTCCTGCACGAACACCTTTGTTTGTCATTTTTTTAAAAAAAAAAAGAAAAAAAAAAGAATCTGTTGAAGATTGGAACCGGAGTCGCGCCCAGCCTCCAGCCCCACTGCTGCATCATCGCATCCAAGCTCGCCCGGATCACTCTTGCACCAGTACAAGATCCGCTGCATCTGCACCAGTTCAACTCGCCTGAATGACTCACTGTCGCTGCACCCAGAACCTGTCTCTAGCCTGATTTTTCCCCACCATTGCAATTCGCAACGATCCCCACTGCACTACTTGTTTTCACTCTCACCCAAACCCGCAAACCCCATATGCACACACTTGCTGCAACCAGAAACCTAGCACATCTACCGTCTGAAGCCACCCCGCCGCCAAGCCATCCAGTCACGCCACCGCCATTGCCTGAAATCCTGCCGCTGTCTATTGCTTCCTATCCTGAAAGCCTACAACCACATCTTGGAGTCTGAGTTTAGAATGTTGGTCTTCACTTGTTTTGCACCTAGTTTGCTAACGTGAACCGAAGAATGAGACATATTGGTTGTTTGTTTGGGCCCAGGATGAAGGAAAAAATGCTTTTGACTGAGGTCCATGTGGGCCTACTGCTGCACTTGTTGCTTGAAGATGGTGTCGGCCTGGATTGTTTGGAGCCCACATGGTTGATGTAAGAATGATTATTGTTGAGCTTGTATTGGATCTCCTAGTTGCCCACCATCACGATTACTCGAGTGTTTGGACTGAGTGTACCTGATTATTAGTTGGATCGTCCGTCGGAATCTGCTTGCTTGCCAAATGGTTGAATGATGGAATTGCTTGACTGCTCGTCCGCTTGCTTGTTTGTTCGCTTGGATTGCTCGCTTGATTGCCCACTTGCCTTGTCGTGTCCGCCTAACAGAGATTGCCTTGTCTTGTCCACCTAACGGAGCTTATCTTGTCTTGTCCACCTAACGGAGCTTGCATCCGAATCTGCTTGTTGGCAAACTCATGACGTGTATCGCCATAAGTTTGACGGGAGGTGTTGGAAAATATTAGTATTTTGGTTTATTTGAATGTTTGGTTTTCTAGGCTTAACTCGTTAGCATTAGAGTTTTTATTCTTACCTTTCAGGTTTAGGGTTAGTTTATTATAAATAGCATGCTTGTTATTCGGTCGAGATTAAGTTAATGTAGTCTCTTGGGTTATGTAGCCGTCATGACAATCTTTCTTTGAGTTAATAAAATCATATTAGTTTATATTTACTATGTTCGTTTGTTAGTTGCACACTCTGATATTCAACTCCACCCAGAAATTTTGGATACTTTTTTCAAATCAGCTCACCACTGGTTCACCTTCTTTTTGTCTTCGGTAGTCATGAACTTTTCTTCATGCCCTGCGAAGGATTTGGCAAAACATCCCCGTTGATTTCCAACGTCAGATGGATCTGTCTCATAAAGACCGACAGAACTGAGTTCCTGCCTTCCATGCACTGAAGAATGGTTGTGAGTTCGTCCAAACACCATTTGGAAGAAGCATAGTTTGGTGAGAGAACAACGATTGCAATATGCGATTCTTTGATCGCACTTGGGAGCTCAAGAGGAATACTTGTTCCTTCTTCAAGAATGGTTGTGAGTTCGTCCAAACACCATTTGGAAGAAGCATAGTTTGGTGAGAGAACAATGATTGCAATATGCGATTCTTTGATCGCACTTGGGAGCTCAAGAGGAATACTTGTTCCTTCTTCAAGCTCTCGATCGTCATAGAAAGTCGTAATTCCTTGGCACTTGCACAATTCATGGTATAAATGGGATACAAAACCCGTGCGGGTGTCTACACCCCTGAAATTCAAAAACACATCATACTTCCATCTAGGAGCTGATTCATTCGAAAGAAAAGATGCAGAGGCTCTATGGGTGCTCAAAGTCAATGCCATCGGAGAAAACAGTTGTTGTAAATCGGGTACTGCAAACAGTAACTGACTGAACAAGTAAAAAGATAGAAGATCAATGTTTTAGAATTTTAAAAAGAATTTGAAACTTTAAATCTTCTTTTGGTAATTACAAGATTCAAATTTTATTCGTAACTACATAGACTCACTACGGTCAAATATATGACTCAGTGTCAACACATATTTGACAATTTGATTTGATGTTACAGTCCCATTAACTCAGTTTAAGTTGTTGAGTCATACGAAAAATGGGTTCTGCAAACAAAAACAGTAGTCATTTAAAAAAAAAAAAACTTTAAATCTTGTTATGCCAATCGAAAATGTATTTAGGCAAAAGAGATTAAGGACTCAAAGAAAATACTAGAAAAACAAAATACAAGATCAACACAAACTTACACAAGCAGAGAAAAGTTGACAAACGACCAAGAAAGAAGCAGAAAAATCACACTGAAAATTCTCACAGAAAAGTTGTGCAAGAGAGGAAATTGAGCGATGAGGAGAAAAGGAAATAAATGGGAGAGAGACGCACAACCGAGTATTACTTCTACTGGTAGTGGTGGTGGTGGGGACCACACACAGTCTAGTGTTGGTGATTGTGTGAGATAGTGAATTATTTCTTTGATGAAGAAAAGTTAGTATGACAGTTTACCTAAGTACGAGTAAAAGAACCAAGATTCTAGGATGATCTATGGTAAATTATTTAACAATTAAAACACAGGAGTATCTCATACTTTCGAGTATCGTAAATTATTTAACAGTTAAAACATCCGGAGTATCTCATACTCTTGTGAACTAATATAATTTCTCGTGTCACTTTGGATTGTTTGTTTTGTCAAAATTTTCCGCCTTAGTTTATTGATTTCATATTTGATGCTTCTGCACAACACTTGCTACTAAAAAAATGAGTTGAGGCATACCTCACTTTAAACAAATTAAACTACAAATCCACTGCATCTAACCTCTCATATTGGTTTCATTTGACTGATTTGAATGTTTCATCACATAGCTTCTCAAAACCAAACATGTTTCATCACATAAGTATAAAGATAAACTTGGATTAAAAGGAAGAATACATACTAATTTAGTGAGAACATCAGCAATTAAACATTTCATCCAGTATTGAGCCAAAGATAAGTTGGAAGGACCTAGCAAGCAGCTCCATCACCATCAGCCAACATTTCTAATCAACACCATCACACAAGCCATCAAGCAACAAAAACAAATAAACTCTCAACAGAAAACGTATATGTGGGAAGGAAAGAATGAATTAGATGAGAAAGGAACGCCAAGACAACGGTGTAATCAACCTATTATGTGTTGTCACGCCACAAAGTTAAAATATGTTGCGAAATGTGAATAAATTTGAGCAACACCGCTCTAATGATTCCGTGAAATATAGATCTCCCTCAAGGAAGCAACAAGGAAATTCCCATACAAGAGCTGTCCATTTTCTAATACTCGTTTAAGAGGAAAAGCTGAAGGAAAAACGTCAACACATGTACTACCAAAGTTAAAGGAGAAGGATTTTCCAGAAGAAAAAAAAAAGAAGAATGGTAGACTGACTATGAGTAATTTCCAGGAAGTTTCCTTGTTCGGACGTGTTATCCTTCATTGCCTTTTCTCACCAAAGCGAATGGATGCAAGACTTCTGACTTCTCTATAAGTTCCCACAGAGAAAGGAAAAAAAAGCAGCAGTATTATAAGACATTGGATGCTTTTCTTTTGGTTCCCATAGCAAAAGAGAAAAAGAAAGGCAGCCTATGCCTTTCGGTTCCTAAAAAACAGAGAAAGGAAGAGTAAGTGTTATATATGTAGAATTATTAGAGAGACGAGCTAAAGGTCCACTTCTAACAACACCGATATAGTCCACAATTTGGTAATACTACCTGCACAATCCGTCAGGTGTGAAATTTTATTACAAAAGGCATCAGTGTTAGTTAGAGTGAGGTTATGATATTTAAACTATTATGTCTTTTTTTCTACGGCCGATGTGGGATTCAACACGGCCCCTCACGGGGGATCCAATTAGCCCCACATGGGAGATCCACACATCGGCAACTACGTGGAGCCAAGGGGACTCACCCTATACACAGGACTAAATGACCCACCATCATTGCCCGGGGTCAATGGGACCCACCCATCACGTGGCAGTAGAATTATCAGAGAGACGGGCCAACAACATTGATATTGTCCCTAACTTGGTAACACTACTACAAAAAATACTTTGCGCGACGAAATAAGTTAGTTGCGCAAAGTACAATTTTGTCGCGGAAAACCTTGTTAGTGAATCTATTGTTTTTATTAGATACACATTCTACGAAACTAGTTTCAACTATCCAACTGTCAAACTTGTTTTTATATACTTCGAGATCGCATACGCCAAAAATCGCAAAAAACAAACATTTAGAGATCAAGTAATGGGACAAAACTTTCGACGATTATAAACGAAAAATCACGATTTAACGGTTATTTTAACTCCGATTTTGATGATTTTTTACAACTACACTCCTTAACCCTATATGAATACAGTGACTAAATTCAATCTTCAATTTAAAATATTTACACTAGTGGATACCACAAAATATTATGTTGTACTTAATGAAAGTATAAATAAACTCCAAGTGTTAGTGAATCTATTGTTTTGATGGGATACACATTCTATGAAACTAGTTTCAATGTTCCAACTGTCAAACTTGTTTGTATATACTTCGAGATCATATACGCGAAAAATCGCAAAAACAAACATTCAGAGATCAAGTAATGGGACAAAACTTTTCGACGGTTATAAACGAAAAATCACTATTTCACGGTTATTTCAACTCCGATTTTAATGACTTTTTACAGCTACACTCCTTGACCCTATATGAATACAATGAACTAATTTGATCGTCAATTTAAAATATATTTTTCTAACAGAAATCCGATTCAAACTACAATAATATATTTTTCTAACAAAAATCCGATCCGAACTACAATAATAAATTTAAAGTTACTTAATAAATATATATATACCATTCAATTTCTTAAGTGTTATACGTACAAAATAAAAAACGAAAATCAATTGGTTTAGGCGACGAAATATTTGGATTACGTCGCGCAAAAATTTAAATTTTTTTTTATTTTATTTATTTTTGTAAAGACTTTGCACGATGAAGTTTAGAATTTTGTAGCACAAAATTTCATCACGCAAAGTCACTTTGTGCAACAATGTGTTTTCCGTCGCGCAAAATTTCGTCTCTCAAGACTTTGAGCGACGAAGTTTAGAGTTTCGTCACGCAAAGTGACTTTGAGCGACAATGTGTGTTTCGTCGCGCAAGGGTTTTTTTTACTAGTGTAATTACCACCTGCACAATCCGTTAGGTGTTGAATTTTATTACCAAAGGCATCGTTATTAGTTAGAGTGTGCTTATGATATTTGTTTGTACCATACTTGACCAATCCCGAAACTACTGAGCACCGGTCAACGTTATATCGTCAAGGACCCAGAAGAGTTTCCCTCCAACCAGGAGGCCAATCACAGTGCGACACGTGTCAACATTAGAAGCTAATCATAGCGCGACACGTGTCAACATCAGAAGCCAATCACAACACGACACGTGTCAATGTCAGAACAAAGCTAGAAACTCTCCTCTATAAAAGGAGATCATTCTCCCATAATATTTCCTAATGTCATTTGTACTAAATCATTCACTAGTACTCACTAAATGAGAGCTTGAACCTATGTACTTGTGTAAACCCTTCACAATTAATAAGAACTCCTCTACTCCGTGGACGTAGCCAATCTGGGTGAACCACGTACATCTTGTGTTTGCTTCCCTATCTCTATCCATTTACATACTTATCCACGCTAGTGACCGGAGCAATATAGCGAAGGTCACAAACTTAAAACTTTTTGTTGTAACAACACTTATTCCCACTCTCTTCAGCTTTGTCAAGCTGGTTTCCACCATTCGTACGCTCTCTTTTGACCAGGCATCCCTCTTCAACATAGGGAGCGAATGAAGCCACATCACGCAGAATGACACCCCTCTTGCACCTGCTGTGAAGCAACGAAAGAAGGAACAAAAGAAGTTTGCTCTTTAGGCTAAAGTCGATGAGCTGGAGGCTCAGAACAACAAGATAGCAATGAAGAATGAGATCCTCTAAGAGCAGTATGAGAAAGTCTTCAAGATGCTCCACGAGGCTAGATATACTAAAACACATGAGCTCATCACCCCTGTGGAAGCCAACCATCAACTGGGTGCCCCCTAACACGGAGGGTCATTTTCCCTCGACATGGGTATTCCTGTTGAGGAACGAGCTACTCATCCAAATGGCGACCAACATAAGACTTCTCTCAACCCAGCTGCTTCGACCCGAAGCATGAGGAATGGAGGAAGGCACATTTTTACAGAAGGAGTGGAAAGATCGAAAGCCGTCTTTCGCGACTGTCGAGACTTCCTAAAGCAACGTCGAGACAATCTCATCCATGTAAGATCGAAGATCAATGACCCAAGGGTCTTCGAAAGACTCGATCCCTTCCCATGTCCCAAGCCGATTACCAATTTGGGGAAGGGGCAACAAGTCATAGAGAAACACGAAGGTATAGGGGACTCAGAGATGTTCAGACAGACATACCTTGGAAGTCAGTACGGCGAGTCCAGGGAAAAATCACATGCTCTTGATCAAACCTTCATACTTCCAAGAAGAGATGGAGATTTACGAAAAAAAAGCTCCAGTAGTACATGACTCCACTCAGGACCCTCTTGTCCTACAACTCCTTAAGGAAGTAAACAAGTTGAAGGCCGAACGACAAGTTGAGATACCTGATTGGAACCAACCTAGCCCTGGCCCTCTTACAAGGAGGATCCTCGACACCCCCTCCAAGCCAAGACAAAGTAGAAGTTTGGCTTGCAACTTTATACTGGAAATGAGGACCCGATTGAACACCTTAACCTCTTTGAGTCCACCATGGCATACCGAATGCACACCGAGGAAAAACGATGTCTTCTCTTCCCCTCCACCCTCTCTGGCGGAGCTTTAAACTGGTATAGTTGTCTTCCACCTGAGATAGTAGACTCATTTGAGGAATTGAGGAAACTATTTGTTTTTCAACATATTTTCCAGATCGATCGCTTGCACTCTGCGGATGACTTGTACACTATTCGCCAGAAGCCAGACGAGTCATTACGTATGTATACTGGCCGTTTCAGCCATGAGTATTCTCGTTGTGCCGAGGCAGACAACAAGACTGCCTTTAAAGCCTTTACGGTAGGCCTACGTGACTGTTTCTTTAAGTACATTATCAATGCCAACACTTGGAAGAATTACTCTGAGGTGATGGCGCAAGCTTATAACCATGCCTCCGCCGAGGCAAGGACATACCAAGAGAAACCCCCAACAACCATCCCCTTTTAGAAAGTAGGGAGTGGAAGCCAGAACCATCCAAATGAGAAGACCTCAACCTTCCAAATGGTAGCGGTGCCTCCCCCTGCCTTACTTAATACTTTGCCAAGTCAACAGACATATCAATCTTAGGGCAAAAGGAAAGATTTCCATCCTCACCAATCTCATTTTAGTAAAAGGAGTAAGGGACACTACCTCGATAACCAAGGGTATCGCCACGATAATCCCCGACCCTAGGCAGTCAACACAGTGGGTCAAGCACGTGTCAGGACAGGCCCTACCCTGAGATATGAGGCATACACATCTTTGAACGCCATATGTGTGGCCATTTACCCCAGCATAGCACACCTGATACCGAAGCTAAAGCCGAGGCACCCGGATTACAAGCCCACAAAGAACACGAGCACGTTTTGCTGCTACCACGAGCATAACAGCCATGACGGCGAGAAGTGTATCACCATTCGTGATCATATTGAAGCTTTGGCACGTGAAGGAAAAATTGATCAATTCCTTCTTCACCCTCCAAGGGGTAACCGTAACCAACACCAGGTGAATGTGATATATTCCATAAGTGGCGGCACACCCATATCTAAATCTTCCAACAGGGCCAAGAAAAATAGTGAACGAGCCTATGAAAAATAGTGAACGAGCTTTAAGGCCTGGCCACCAAGTGTTTCACGTGCAAGACATTAGGGGAGGCAAGTATCAAAAGCCTAACTGGCATCCAATATGTTTCTACCCTGAGGAAGAAATAGGTATCATCTACCCTCACAACGACCCACTGATCATGGAAGCTCACATAGCCAACTTTGAAGTACGACAAATCCTGGTAAACATGGGGGCTTCGGTCAATATCATGTTTGCTGAAGCTTTCAGGGCACTTAATGTAGCTGAACACTTGCTCGATCGCTCGATTTCTCCTCTGATAAGCTTCTCCGGTGATATCGTGCAACCTTTAGAGAGCATACATTTACCTTTCACCATTGGTACAGGCCCTTACATAGCTACCATTACCACTAACTTCCTGGTGGTTGATTGCCCAACAGCATACAATGTCATCTTTGGACACACAGGCATCAATGATCTCAAGGCCATGGTATCCACACATATGTTGTTGATGAAATTTCCAACCCCCTATGGCAATGGTTACATCAGAGGAGATCAACTTAGTGCACGATCATGTTACAACACTTCGGTCAAGCAACAACACCTGCATGTGCCCAAGGAAACCCTTTCTATACATGACCAAGTCATAAAAACCAGCCCAGACGAAGCCAACTTGGATATTCACGGTGGCAACAGTCAACCCGACGATCCTCGAGATGACTCTTTCACCCAGCAAGCACAACCCGCTGAAGAGCTGGAGAAGGTCTCTATCTCAAAAGATTATCCAGATTGCATGGTGAAGATTGGCACCACCTTGTCACCACCCATTCGGTTGGCATTGATCGCTTTTTTACAAGAGAACACTAAAGTCTTCGCCTGGTCATACGAGGACATGCCAGGCATCTCTCCCGATATCATCTGTCATCACTTAAGTATTGACCCCAAGACCAAGCCAGTGAGACAGAAGCGAATATCTTATGACGCTGAACGGTACGAGGCAATGAAGGCAGAAGTTGAAAAACTCAAAGGCATAGGCTTCGTCCGCGAAGTCAATTATCCAACTTGGGTAGCAAATGTTGTCCTTGTTAAGAAGAATCCGACCAAGGAAAGTCTCCTGCTCCAAAAGGTCTTGTGGAGAATGTGTGTCGATTACACCGACCTAAACAAGGGATGCTCGAAGAATAGTTTTCCTCTTCCTTTCATAGACAGACTTATAGACTCTACGGTAGGGTGTGAACTCCTAAGCTTCATGGATGCTTACTCAGGATACAACCAAATCCTTATGAACCCTCTGGACCAAGAACACATAGCCTTCACTACTGATAGGGGACTATATTGCTATAAAGTCATGCCCTTCGGCCTAAAGAATGCAGAATCGATTTATCAGAGACTGGTCAATTCAATGTTCGCCGAATAGATTGGGAAGAGCATGGAAGTTTACGTTGATGATATGTTAATCAAGAGCAAACATGTTGACCAACACATCACCAACCTATCTGAAACTTTCACCATTCTGAAGAAGTATCGAATGAGGTTGAACTCCAACAAATGTGCCTTCGGCAGAGGCTCTGGAAAATTCTTGGGCTTCATGATTAGCCAACGAGGCATTGAAGCTAATCCCGAGAAGATCCAAACAATCCTCGACATGAAGGAACCGGTAACTTCAAAAGACATCCAGGCTCACTTGAGGAATGTCGCCTATAAGCAACGTATCTCCAACTACTATGACTCAATGGTCAAACCTCGTTCTTTCAAAATGGGGGACTATGTATTGAAGAAAAGATTACTCTGCGACAGAGTCCCGAGTGAAGGAACGCTTAGTCCAAACTGGGATGGACCGTTTGAAGTTGTTGGCATCAGTCGCCCTGGCTCCTACAAGCTTAGAAGCTCCAATGGCAAGCCTTTAGCCATCCATAGAACGATGATCACTTGAAGTAATATTACAAGTAAATTCACATTGTACAAGTGTTAAGCTTCAACCGTTCGGCATCCTATGTAATGAAGACCATTTGGCGTGAATTCAATAAAGAGGTGATTTAGACAACTCGGTCCTAATTCTCACCAAAGCCTCGAGACCTTGCCCTTATTCTCATCAACTAGGTGATGAAGGAACTCACATTCGTGCCACCAACCAGGTGATGAAATGTACAATCCGTACTCGAATATTATTTGGCAACTTGCCACTCTTATAACCAACCAGGTGAAGAAGGAACTCATCTTCATGCCACCAACCAAGTGATGAAATGTACAACCTGTACTCTCCTTCATGCCACCAACCAGGTGATGAGATATGAAGAATGAACTCATCTTCGTGCCACCAACCAGGTGATGAAATGTGATGAAAGGTGATGAAGGAACTCACCTTTGTACCACCAACTGATAGGAGCATATTTATGCGACTGAGTTAGCTTGTTCTCATGCATTTATGTTGTTATTCCTTAGTTGTTTTAGTGTTTAAAGTCATTTTCGTGCAATTTCAGGTTCTAAGGACAAAGTATGCAAAAAGGTGCATTTTGGAGCCTTTTGGAGCAGTTTTGGGCTTGGAATGAATAACACATGCTTGGAGCTAAGTAGATGGATGAAATTGAAGACTTAAAGAAGTTTGGAACCTGCCAAAGAGAGGAAGAAGAAGTAATTCAAGTCAAGGGAGGAAAAGATATCCAAGAAGAAGATGGATTGACCAAATCAAAGTTTCCTAATCCTAATCTACAAAGGTTTCAGCCATAAGTATGGTTCCTAGTCAATTTGGGACACTTTAATCTTAGTCCAAGGGGGAGCCGCACCCATCCTTCACCATTTCTCTTCCTTGCCATGCAAGGGAGCCAATCCATTTCCTATTTTCTGCCATAAATCACACTCCATTTCACCTCCTTGCACTCATTGATGCATCATCCTCCACTTTTCTTCCCCATGCCGTGCACACTCATCCATGTTCCCTACCAGATTGTTGCACCATTTCATCACTTTCCTTGCCCATGCCATGCACTCATTCTTGTCCCCTTCATACACTCATTTCTGCACCATTTCATTGACTCATTTCTGCACCATTCCACTCATAATATTCTTGTCCAAACCATTGAATCATTGCTGCACCATCCCTCACTTTAACCCCCCATGCCGTGCATCATCACTCCACTTATACCCTTGTATCATTTCTGCACAATTCCTTCACTTTTCCTTTCCCTAGCTGTGCACAACATTCCTTGTCCATTCCATGCACTCATTGATGCACCACTCCTTCACTTTCCTTGCCCATGCCGTGCACATTCATTGTCCCCTCCATCATATCAGATTTCATGCACCATTTCATCACTTTAACCTCCATTCCATGCACTCATTGCTACACAATTCCTTGTCCCCTCCATCATATCTGATTTCATGCACCATTTCATTAAATCATTGCACTCATTGATGCACACATCACTCCATGCCGTGCCATCATTCATGTCCCCTTCAATGAATCATTTCAGCACCACTCCATTGAATCATTGCTGCACACACCACTCCATTTTACCCCCCCCATGCCATGCACTCCTCTATAAAAGGAAGTGTGTGTAACAGCCAAAGAGAGTTCAGATTTTGATCCATCCTCCACCACCATTCAACACAACCAAAAACACATCAAACCATCCCTTGCCGCATCTAACCTTCATCCAAACACATCCATTCATCTTCTCAGCCGTTCTTCCATACAAATAACCAACCAAACCTTACACCAACCCTAGTGCCATGAGTGAAGAAAGAAGGAAGAACTCTTGGATGTTCAAGCTTGATTGTTAAAGCATTCGAGGTGTAATTCGTTCTATATCTACAATTTTAAATTCATTTTCTTTCATTTTGTTGTGAACATGAGTGGCTAAACCCCTCTTGGCTAGGGGTGATTTCAAAGCCATGATTATGTGTGCAATATGAGTTGATAAATTCCAGTTATGAATTCTTGAATCTTGAATGCAATTGGCTTAACTGTTTAATTGATAACTTATTTGCGTTTGTTGATTAAGGGTCAACATTTAATTGGCATGCATAAATCCGTTGCTAGAATATAAGAAAGTTTCACATAATCGTTACAAACTTATATTCACAAGTAGTGGATGTCACTTATAAACGATCGCGTTAAGTTTAATTCCTAGCATGAGTGACATGATGTCATAGTTGCAAGTGCTTTGTCAATGCTTATGATCTTCATTAAACGTAATGATCTTTGATTGTATCTCTATTATGATGTCATGTAGGGAACTTTTGAAGAATGTTTTGGGTTGTCGAATGATGTCATTCAATCCAATAAAACAAGGAAAATCTGAGAGTTAACTAGTGATGTCACGGTTAATTTGGGGCATTGTCGTTCATAATTCAATGAAGAAGTAACTGGAAATCGAGTTGTTTGCATACATGTCATGTGTGGAGAAAAGCCTCTAGCTATCCCATCATCCTTCTAATTTCTTAAATTTGTTTTCAAACCTGTTTTTAAGTTACAATTTGTTTTGTTATTCTAAGTTCGTCCAAAATACAACCCCCCGTTACTTTCTTGTTTCAAATTGTTTTAAACTTGTTTTGTTTGTGTTTTAAGTGTTTTGAGTCAAGACCAAACTTTATTTTCGTCCAAAATTGTGGTTAGTGTCAGAAACTGCCTAGTTGGTGTTTTTAGGCAGTTTTGAGTGTTCTTAGCTTATTTTGAGTCTTGTGAACTAGTTTTGAGTCTTTTAAATCTATCCTATCGTTTTTAAGTTTGTTTTTATGTCTTTAAGTCAGTTTAGAATCAATTAGCAATCCCTCATAATCCTCGGCCTAGAACGATCCATACTTATACATATACTACAATTGTCAAAATAGGGTTTAATTTGTGTGTTAAGTTAATTTTCGCATCACCAACCAAGTGATTAAAGCAACTTAACATTCATTCCACCAACCAGAAGACAAGTGGTACAACTTGTACATGTGAACTTCTAGTATTCACAAATAATAAAAAAACCTCAAGCTTTACAACTCAACTAAGGGAGCACTTATGCCTAACAAGAGTTATAGTCACCAACAAAGTCTTATTGCAAGCCAACAACGGCTTCAGTGCATGGTATACGAAGATCAAGCTCTTCAGCCCTCTTGCATCTGCTTCAAACATTTCTCCTCTGTAACAATGCAAACACTACAACTCGTAGAAAGCTTCACACACTCTTCATCAAGATTGTTCGAAGCAAATTCAATTTATATGGTTCATCCAAACCTTCGACTACTACAAGGTGTGGCTTGTATATATTGTCTCTCCTACATTTTCAAATTTCCAGTTTTCCCCAAAAAAAAAAAAAAAAAAGGAAATTGGGAAATTCAACAAAGCTTCATCAATGGAGGACAACTACAAATTCTCAAAAGCTTCGCATACTATTGATCAAGATAGTGTGAAGCAAAACCAATTTATGGTGGAAATCAAACGCTTCATCAAAGGAGTTCAACCACAATTCTCAAAAGCTTCACACATTCTTGATCAATATAGTGTGAAGCAAAATCAATTTATGGTGCCAACAAAAGCTTCATCAATGGAGGGCAACCACAAATCTCAAAAGCTTCACACACTCTTGATCAAGACAGTGTGAAGCAGAACCAATTTATGGTGCCAACAAGAGCTTCATCACCAATTTATGGTGCCAACAAGAGCTTCATCAAAGGAGTTCAACCACAATTCTCAAAAGCTTCACACACTCTTGATCAAGACAGTGTGAAGCAAAACCAATTTATGGTGCCAACAAAAGCTTCATCAATGGAGGGCAACTACAATTCTCAAAAGCTTCACACACTCTTGATCAAGACAGTGTGAAGTAAAACCAATTTATGGTGCCAACAAGAGCTTCATCAATGGAGGGCAACTACAATTCTCAAAAGCTTTACACACTCTTGATCAAGACAGTGTGAAGCAAAACCAATTTATGGTGCCAACAAAAGCTTCAACTCCAAAGCTTCACCTACAAAGCTTCAACACAAAAGCTTTACCTACAAAGCTTCAACACAAAAGCTTCACCTACAAAGCTTCAACACAAAAGTTTCACCTACAAAACTTCAACACAAAAGCTTCACCTACAAAACTTCAACACAAAAGCTTCACCTACAAAAGCTTCAACTCCAAAGCTTCACCTACAAAGCTTCAACATAAAAGCTTCACCTACAAAACTTCAACACAAAAGGTTCACCTACAAAAGCTTCAACTCCAAAGCTTCACCTACAAAAGCTTCAACTCCAAAGCTTCACCTACAAAGCTTCAACACAAAAGCTTCACTACAAAGCTTCAACTCCAAAGCTTCACCTACAAAAGCTTGAACTCCAAAGCTTCACCTACAAAAGCTTCAACTCCAAAGCTTCACCTACAAAGCTTCAACACTAAAGCTTCACCTACAAAGCCTCAACACAAAAGCTTCACCTACAAAGCTTCAACTCTAAAGCTTCACCTACAAAACTTCAACACAAAAGCTTCACCTACAAAAGCTTCACCTACAAAGCTTCAACACAAAAGCTTCACCTACAAAAGCTTCACACACTCTTAATCAAGATAGTGTGAAGCAAAATCAATTCATGGTACCCAACAAAACTTCAACCTCAAAGCTTCATCTATAAAGCTTAAATATATATATATATATATATATATATATATTGTGAAGTCACATTCCTGGATTTCACTGTTATAATCTACGTATTTGTACTATTGAGATTTTATATTATTTCTCGAGAATTTATTTTAAATTGTTTGGATTTAGATTTTAATTAAACTAGTTACGAAGAGTGAAGTTTGGAAAATAATTATTTAAAATTCGTTGACCTTTTGAGGTCACAAGTAATGTTTTCGAATAGGTCTCGAAGCCACGAGCGCATAGGAGAAAGCCGTTTGCGAGTCCGAATTATAACGGTATAGTTACGGACGTTTGAAGTTGTGAACTATATATTGTGGGAACTATTTAATTCCCACATGTGGGTTAAAGGTTAAGTGAGCTTAATAAAAGAGTGAGGGACCAATTAGAAAGAGAAAAGTTTTCAGAAAAAGGAATGAGGGGTCTGGTTTTGACCCATTTTTGGGGCATTTTCGACCCTTTAACCAACAAACTTGACCCGCTTGTATCTCCTTCATTCGAGCTCCGTTTTGGGTGATCTTCGTGTCCATGGAAGCTTTTGATGAGCCCTACATCTCTGTAGTGTTAGATTTTCCATTTTCTTATCCATTTTTCCAGTTCAAGGCAGCAAAGTTCCGTGGGTTTTCCGGCGGTTTTATCATTTCTCCGGTGATTCCGGCAATTATTTCCTTCGAGTGAGGTATGAAACTTCATCTACTCTTCATAATCTTCAAGTTGGTATGCTTGGTTTGTGCTTTCGTATTCGTTTTAGAGTTGGGTGTTAGAACCCTAGAAACTTGGTTTTCCCCGATGAATTTGGATGGTTTCCGATTAGAATTTGTTGTTGGTCTAGTTGTGATTAATGTTTCCCTTGTTAAGCTCTAGTTACCACGTAAATTTGAGCTCATCTAGTTAATGTTGAAAATTTAGGTTTTCAAACCCTTCACCATGACTAGCATCGTGTGTGGCGGTGCGTGGGACCGTCCACGAGTGTTGTCTAAGTACCAAATACCTTCTAGTGACCCTTTGAACCTATGTCTAGCTCGGTTTCCCGAAATTCAATTGTTTGGTGTGGTGATCCAATTGGACCACCACTTGTTTGCACGATTGACGACAATCCGATCGTTGGATCGTCGTACAATTTTGTGAGCACCCCAGTTATCAGTTGTTGGACCTTAGGAACTTACTAGTGAAAATCTAGTGGTTGGATCTTATGGAGCAAGTGATGTAAGATCATGGACCATACCTTTGATTGACGGTTTGATTCTCATTAAATGTCGTTGTGGGAGACTTATGAGAGTTTTGGGTATGTGACTTTATTGAGAGAAATCTAAATGTGGACTTGTGCTTTGTTTTTGGCGGTGATAGAGCTTGATGCCTTGAATTCCATGCTAGAGTGTGTTAGTGTGGACCTCATGTGAGTGACTTTAATATATGTGATATTGGTGATTACCCTGTTTTCGTAATTGTTATCCTATGTGGATATGACTTGGTCTTATAAATATGTTTTCTATTGAATTGTTATTTTTAATGTTTAGCCAATGATTTAAGTTTATGAAATGAGATTTGACATGTATATATTGAAATATGGTTTGATTGGTTTGATTGACATGTTGTGATGAAATGTGAGGACTAGTGGTAGACCGTTAACCTGTGGTGATGGGGATTTGTTGCTTCGATATGGTTTCATCTCCCACTTCGTTGATTCGTTCTAAATTTAGTATTTGTACCTTATTTCCCTTGGTTGAGTTTTTGTAAATTAAGTAACTTGTGCTTGTCTCATTTCTTTGAGTCGTTGTATATATGGTTGTTGGCCTTCCGCGATTTCGTTGAGTGATGGTCCGGGTTCGTATCCACCTCGGGTTTCATTGAGTTGGATTGAGATAGCTTCCAAGATGTAGGCTTCGGCCGAACTGCGTCCCTTTAGCCTAGTTTCTAATGTACATATGAACAATGGTTTTTGGGAATCTTGTGGTTTGAATTAGAAAAGCCGTTGGATGTCTAGGTGACTCCTTCGCAGTTTTCAGAGATTGATTATGATTTCATAAAGCATGATTCTATACTTGATATTTTGTTTCCGTTGAGGGGTCCAGAACCCGATGTTATTGGATTCCGTTGAGTGGTCCGGAATCCTTGTTTTCGCTCATTCCCATAAGATTAATCTAGAACCCTAGATTCGAGTGAATGGGAATTACCCACAATAGACCTTGTGAATTTATATACCATGTTATTACTCATAACCTAAGTAGAGAATTATACAGAGTTCTCGAATTGAATTGGTGAAATGGTATGTTATCTCGTTGGTTGATTAATATAGTTAAAAGTTAAAATCGTGCATCTTTGATTCATGAATTGATTAATTGATGGGATTGTGGAATGACGTTGGATATAGTTGCTATTAATACGATTAGATTAGTTAATGAATGTGACTAGAGAAAAATATTGTGCTTGGTTGATCCTTGATATGTTACATGACTGGATTGCGATATTATGTTGAAAACATAGTGACTTATATGATAGGTGGAATGGAAACCTTGATTGTCATATTGGATTGTTATGTAGCCTTGAATCTAGTACTTCCATACTTGTCAAGTTCTAATGATTGATTGAGGAATGTTATATCTTTCGGCTTGAATGTGCTATGGTAAATGTAGATGGGTAGTGAGTGACGAACTACGAATGGCTTGATCCCTGTTGAGGGTACGTAGGTAGTCTAACGAGAAGGTTAGATGCAACCATAAAATATATGGAAATTACTACGCAATTTGGACCTTTAGTGGTGCTTTATTCATATCCAGGAGGCAAGGTATGTTAGATATACGAGTATTTGGTGACGTCGCTTGTCGATCCTGGACGTATGTTGGGATCGGGGCGTGACATATATATTTTCAGAAATTCAAAAATTCAAAAATTCGAAAATTCGAAAATTCAAAAATTCAAAAAATAAAAATAAAAATAAAAAAATAAATAAAAATAGGAAAAAAAAAATTGCCTAGGCCTCCTCTTCTTTGGGCCTAACAACTTTCACAACAAATGTATATGAAGGAGAGTTTTGGGCTACCACTTAGAAAGGAAAATGGTGAAGTTTTGTTACTTTGGAAACTTGGCTACTAGCAAGACACCTCATTTGTCAACTCCCTCGACCGGAGACTTGGGAGACTTCTACTATATGCTACTACACCTCGGTACTTTGAAGGTTCACAACTACTCAGTGACTTGGATCTTTCAAGTCTCCAACCGAGAAGTTTTCCTCACTCGGGAAATTAAAGGAGCACTACCTCAACCTACATGCTTCACTCACAAAGCTTCAACATACAAGCTTCAACAAAAGAAAAAATTCAAAGAACTTAGTGAATGAGGCTTTGGTGTATTTACCACAATACGTTGAAATGAAGCAAAGCTTATTTATTGATATCTCCGATAAGTTACAAATATGTACATATACATGAATCAAAATAAACAAACGAGATGGAGCCTTCACAAAGGTTGCTCATGAGAAGTCTCAGCAGTCGGCAGAGCCCCAGAAAGAGGAGGCACCGGAGGGTGATCATTCGGATCCTCAGTACTGGGCAGAACCCCAAAAGGATGAGGCACCAGAGGTTGATCATTTGGAGCTTCATTACTCGGTACATCCCCAGAAGACGAAGGCAATAAATTCCTTTGGAACAAACTCACAAACCTCTGATGATCAAGTAAAATCTGACCATCAGATTCCTGCAACTGGTTAAGCTTAATCTTCATGTTTGTAGCATAGTCATGTGCGAGCCTGTGCAACTGTTTATTCTCATGCTTGAGCCCTCTGATCTCCTGTTTAAGACTTATCACTTCAGCCGCCAATGATTCAACTTGGCGGGTTCGAGCAAATAGGCGTTGGGCCATATTAGACATAGAACCTGCACACTGAACACTGAAAGCCAGAGAATCCTTAACAGCCAACTCATCAAACCGTTTGGAAAGTAGTCTGTTATCTTTGGGAGTGAGAAGGTTCCTGGCCATCACCGCAGCGGCCATATCATTCTTCATCACAGAGTCCCCAACGGTAAGAGGACCAGTAGGGGATAAGAAGGATGGGCGCCATATGTTGTCTTGAAAAGGCATGGCTACCTCTTCACCAAAGTTCAAGTCAAAACGACGGTCGGATGGGCCAGACATTTTCAGAAATGATGAAGGAGAAATGAGGTCCAATGAATCTCTGAAGTACAAAAATAAGGGGAAAATTCCTACAAGCAATAACTCTCTGAACGTACTTCTTGCACACAATTGGTGCCCCTATAAAAAAAATGGCAGCAGGGCCGTTTGTTCAAAAATCGAAGAGGCACCACTATCCGGATTTCTAGAAGCAGATTTTCCTGAGTAAAATATGTCGACAATCTCCACACGCAACATTAGCTCCTCTGTTACCCTACTATTACCCACAAGGGTAAAGGAACAACACCACTGCTTGATAACCGGAAAGTCTTTATGTGTGTCAACCTCTGTGCTCCATGGCAAGGCAGACTGGCAAAAATGCCCAACCTTTACTCACATTCGAGAAAACACTCCCAACAAGATTGCTTGCTCAAAAATCGAAGAGGCACTGCTCTCCAAATCTCGAAAGCCAGACTCCCAACAGGATTGCTTTCTCAAAAATCAAAGAGGCATCGCTCTCCGAATCTCGAAAGCCAGACTCCCAACATGATTTCTTTCTCAAAAATCGAAGAGGCACCGCTCTCCGAATCTCAAAAGTCAGACTCCCAACATGATTGCTTTCTCAAAAATAAAAAGGCACCGTTCTTCGAATCTCGAGAGCCAGATCCCCGACAGGATTGCTTGTTCGAAAACCGAAGAGGCACCGCTCTTCGAACTTCGAGAGCCATATTTCCTTAGATAAAGCTTGTCTGCAATCTTTACACGCAACATCAGCTTTCCAAATACCACATACCACTTTTTCAACGTGCTCTGACAAAGTTAAAACATGTGAATCTTGCAGCTCCCACTACATTGCTATGATCGTGAAGGGTAAAGGAACAACGTTACTACTCGCTGTTGGGAGAATTCCTATATATGTTGACCTTCATCCTCCACAGCCAGGCAAACCTGCAAATAAAAAAAATGCTCAACTTTTCTTCACATCCGAGAGGGCACTCTCAGCAGAGTTTCTCGAAATACTCAGCTTCTTCCCCCCCCCCCCCCCCGATAATACCTCTGCAAACAAGCCACACTAGAGCAAGAGTATCTCATATCATCAGGGTTAAAAGCAAGAGTATCCCATATTATGCTTTTTCCCTGTCTTTTCATTTGCCCTTGTTCTTACCTGCATGACAAGGAGAAAGAGAGCAATCAGTCAGCACTTGGAATCAAGCTTCCAGTCAGGAACTGACTACCTTGAACTCTTTGCCTGATTACTTACCTGACATTGCTCTCGAGTACTCATCTTCAACATCTTATGCTTCCAAAAAAGATACCACATCTGCCTGAGGAACATATAGGGCAAGTGAGAAGGATACAAGGAAGCATGTGGAGACAAACGCAACAAAACACGTGCCGATTCATCTATTACTTTGTCAACAACAAAAGTATCCCATATCATCAAGGTCGAACGCACTCTTGATTTGATGGACTTGTTCTGACCCTCAAATTCTTGAGTCGACCTTATACTCTGGAGGAAACCAGAAAACCCTCCAGCCCAGTTCAAGAATAAGTCTGTGGAAAGTTACTTCTTCAAAAGTTAAAGTATCTCATATAATCTTTTCTCATTTTTCTTCTCTTTATCCTTCCTGATGCCTGCATGATAGGGAGAATGAGAACAATCAGCCGGAACTCGAAATCAAACTTCTAATCTGGGACTGATTGCTGGGAGCTCTGATTGCTTACCTTGTCTGTCACCTCTTTCGGCAGATCTCCTAGCTCGGCCACTTGGGGGACTTCTACTACATGGTTTGTATCGCGCTTGACCAAGCCTGAAACTACAAGTAAGCTTCAAGTAAAATTGATACATTACCTTGTGTATCTCCACCGGTTAAAGATACCACCCCTGGATGGAGGAAAAGTACTTCCAGAGAAGATGCCACATCTACCTATGAGACAGATAAGGAAAGTGAAAACGATACCACACTTCAGTACTTAGAAGTTTCGTGATTACTGAGCGGCTTGGATCTTGCAAGTCCCCAACCGAGGAACTTCCCTCACTCGAGAACTTAAGGGAGCACTGTTTGTACCACACTTGACCAATCCCGAAACTATTGAGCACCGGTCAACGTTATACCGTCAAGGACCCAGAAGAGTTTTCCTCCAACCAAAAGGCCAATCACAGTGCGACATGTGTCAACATCAGAAGCCAATCATAGCGCGACACGTGTCAACATCAGAAGCCAATCACAACACGACACGTGTCAATGTCAGAATAAAGCTAGAAACTCTCTTATATAAAAGGAGATCATTCTCCCACAATATTTCCTAATGTTATTTGTACTAAATCATTCACTAGTACTCACTAAAGGAGAGCTTGAACCTATGTACTTGTGTAAACCCTTCACAATTAATGAGAACTCCTCTACTTCGTGGACGTAGCCAATCTGGGTGAACCATGTACATCTTGTGTTTGCTTCCATGTCTCTATCCATTTACATACTTATCCACGCTAGTGACCGGAGCAATCTAGCGAATGTCACAAACTTAACACTTTCTGTTGTACCAAAGTCCTCACTGATTTTGAGCATCAACAATATTTAAACTATTACTTCTCTTTTTCTACGACCGATGTAGGATTCAACAATATAGATGTATAAGTGACAAATGGTAATAAAAGAAGCCGAAAAAATCACACTGAAAATTCCTCATAGCAAAATTGTAAGAATAGAGGAAATTGAGAGAGATGTAGGAATGGAAGCGAATAAATGGGCGAGAGATGGACTAGCAAAATTGTAAGAATAGAGGAAATTGAGAGAGATGTAGGAATGGAAGCGAATAAATGGGCGAGAGATGGACTAACCCGAGTACTTCTATTGGTAGTAGTAGTGGTGGTGACCATACGGTTTACTGTGGGTCATAGTGTCAGATAGTGAATCATTTCTTTGACAAAGAAAATTTAGTATCACTGTTTACCTAAAGTAGGAGAAAAAGAACAAAAAAGTTAGGGTGGTTTGTAGTATAGGATACTGTGTTATAACTGCTATATTTTATTATTTGTATTTTTTAACAAAGATTTAATGGTTAAAATGTTGGATCACCTCATTTTCTCGCGTACCGTAAAAATTCCTTATAAAAAACAGTTGGTAATGGTCCAACAAAAGAAAAAAAAGAAAGAGAAGCTACATATAAGAAATGGTTAAACAATTAGTAACACTCACTCTTCTTAATCAATCTTCTTAACGCTAATGGAGTTTCCAAGGTACATTATGCAAGATGATCACATTGTTAATCAATCTTCTTAATCAATCTTCTTAACGCTAATGGAGTTTCCAAGGTACATTATGCAAGATGATCACATTGTTAATCAATCTTCTTAATGCCCAAGTAATCTGCAAAAGTTTTTATACATCAACATTCTTATCCACTCGCCTGTCAGTAAATATAGCTATCTTAATATATAGCTCGAGAGATGGATTACATTGACTAGGATGTCGAAACAAAAAATAATTTTGATGACAATTAAGCTGATGTGATAAATTTAAGGTTACTTGCATTTTTTGTGACATGGTGACTAGTTATGCCTTTTGCAAATTTGTTCTGTGTCATTGAAGCTAGCACTTCTAGGTTCACTTGGAGCTGCCTCGTCAAGATATTTGGGTGTTCGTTTTAATAGTTTTTAATTGAGTTCTTTCAAATCTTTGCTCGTACACTAAACGAGCCCCACACTTCTTCACCTTATTCAAGTCTGCTTTTAGTTCTCTCCAATCAATATCACAAAAGTTAGCTCGAATAAAAATTGTTCCTAATGACAATCTTCACGAGGCAAACAATATTTACAAGGAAAATAAAATACCCAAAGGTTTTCAAGAGACGATAATAATGAGGTAGTCCAGGCGGATTGGCCAAGTTTTTTTAGGGCTAACAAGTTTCACTGAACAGTGAATTCTGAAACGATAATAATGAGGAAGCTCCACATTTTGTATAGGGTCTTGGTCATGAAAAAGAACACAGAAGGCAATCCCGAGCCAGTTGGTACATGATGGTGGAGGAAGCTCCTATTTATTGAATGTCCCACACCCTGATTATTGAACCACTCTGGAATTTCACTTCCAGGGATTACAACTTGCAATCCCTCTAGCAAAAGAAAGATCAATTATTTAGAGAGAGAGAGAGAGGGGGGGAGAGGGAGAGGGAGAGGGAGAGGGAGAGAGAGGGAGGGAGGGAGGGAGAGAGAGAGAGAGAGAGAGAGAGAGAGAGAGAAGTACCTTAATGACAAATTTTAGAATCCTATTAATCCAGCCTTCATCTTGAGCCAATGCAATGCAATTCCAGCAAGTGACACTAACATCATACAAATTGGATGGACCTGACAACCTTCGTAAGGAAGTGCAATTATATACACTTAATCCTTTGTTTGATGGAAGAGGCTGTAATTTTTGAAGGCTTTTGCACCCTTCCAGATCAAGATACTCAAGCTTAGAAAGGCGTCTAATGCTTTCAGGTAGACTGATGAAATTATTTCTACTAAGATGCAATATTCTCAACAAGGACAAGCAGCCAATATCATCGGGGATATCCCCCTCCCGGAGATTACAATTTCTTAGAGATAACTCTGTCAAAGAACGTAAACGATTTAGAGAAGACAACACCAAACCCCAACAAGGAGGAGGATCAGGACGACTCTTTTCAAGTCCTAATAAGCGGAGAAGGCCCCACCCGTCCCTTGCTTTAGCATTCGATCCACAAGCGGCTCTATCATATTTGATCCCATATTCTAGACATTTGAGATTTTTCATACCCACATGTTGCTCTGTCTTAGAGGGTCCCACTTGAAGAATCCATAAGTGATCCATGTCTCCTGGGAGTTTGTCAATCTTTGAGCATCCACTCACATCGAGATATCTAAGAGACTTCAAATTACAAATAGCCCTTGGAAGGCACAAGAGATTTTTGCAATTTCGTAGAAACAAATAGCTAAGGCCAACCGCATGTCCAATTGATGAAGGTATTTTCTCGATTGCAGTCCCTTGTAACTGAAGCGAGGCTAAATTCTTCATCTGCTCCCCAAATTCTGGAATCCTTTTCACCTTTGAGCAGCCATTAAGATTCAAAAGTTGAAGAGAATCCATTTCAACCTCACTTGGGAGGCTCTTAATGCTTTCACATCGACAAAGGTCTAGAACTTTTAGTCTTTTGAGGACTGCAATGGACGGGTGTATCTCAATAAATTCTTACAATTCCAAAGATCCAACTTCTCAAGATTTGGAATACCACTGAAATCTGGGGTACTCTTCAATTTATTGGAGTTGCAAAGATCAATATGTTTCAAGTTGGGCAAGTCCTGTACAACACCACCGATAAGGTTTTGATCATATACTTGCCTTCCACAATCTTAAAATTTATTCAAAATAATAAATAAATAAATATATGTTTATTTTGTAAATTAAATAGCATTTATTCTCAATGAACATGGAAGAAATTTGAAACCTTCGGGATTGTACAACAAAAAAATGTCACGCGTTTCTCGTTTTTAAAACTCAAGAAAAATTAAATAACACTTTTATTATTTAAAAAAGGCTAAATTGGATTGTTCATCCTTGTGGTCATAGGACACTTGCATGATAACCCCCGTGGTGAAAAAACTAGGAATTAAACCCATGTGGTCTAGAATGTTAGCAAATTTAGTCCAAAAGTAAGATTTATGTTAAAGGACTGTTAAAAGTTGGGGTAAAACTGTATTTTCAGTTCCAATTGACATTGAATTGGGGCTTTTTTTTATTTAAAAAATTAAGCATTATTTTTTTTGTTAATTGTTATAAAAAAATTATTTATTTTAAATGTCAATTGGAACTGAAAATACAGTTTTACCCATACTTTTAACAGTCATTTAACAGAAATCTTACTTTTGGACTAAATTTGCTAACATTCTTGACCACAGGGGTTTAATTCCTAGTTTTTTCACCACGGGGGTCATCATGCAAGTTTCCTATGACCACGGGGATGAATAATCCAATTTGGTCTTTAAAAAAAAATAATATGTGTTAAGATATCATTGGACAAAATAAAAAAATGATATTGACTAGTGAGTAACCAATATTATCCTTCGTTCATAGCTACTCTTACCATTTTTCCCTTCCAAAGACGAACAAGATTGCTATTACGCATCTTAAGTTTAGCAAGCAAGTGCGGGCGGAAGCTGGTTGGAAGAAAATTAGAAGGATACCAACTCCAATTTATAATTCTCAAGGAACATGGAAGAAATTTAGGGCCTGAAGAAAATATCAAATTATCGAATTCCAAAAATCTCAGTCCATCCATCTTAGAGAAGGCTTCGCAATTCCACTGCTGTACCTCTTCTACTTTGAGCAGGCGTAAGGATATGGCTTCAATTGCTCCTGATCCCTAACAATTAAGGAAAAAAAGGACGAATTAATTTCATATAATAATATAGTGTCAAAAGAAATCAAATCTTCTTTCAAACTTAGCATTTAACTTCTTACCGTATTCATCGTGAATATATGATAAATGTCATTGTAAAGCCACAACCTACTACGTTGACCAGGCTCTTTAGACTCATGAACAATAATTGTCCATGCCATTTCTTGAATCAAATCATGTATCCGTATGCATTTTTCATGATCTTGATAGATGAGAGATCTCTCAATTAGTACATCTATCAAAATACTACTAGAAATTCCAAAAGAATTATCTAGCATTTTAATTACTTCCTTCGTGTAGTTCCCTTTGTGGAAACATGCAACATCGAGAAAAATTCTCTTCTCCCACTCTTGTAGTTCATCATAACTTATTTTAAGTTTATCAAAAATTGCTGGATTAGGAATTTTTGACAGATTATCCCACACACTATTCCAAGTGTCTAGCCTTCTCTTAAACAATGCCGACCCCAAAGTTTCAAGAGCTAATGGAAGGCCTCCAGCATAATTAATGAAATACGTTGATAGTTCCCAAAACCCATCCTCAGGCAGATTTTTCTTAAAGGCATGTAGGCTAAACAGTGCAAGAGCTGCGCCTTTATCTAACACTTTGACATTATGACATAATGTTATGTCATGTTGGACTAGCAGACGTTCATTTCTAGTTGTAATGATTATTCTACTTCCCCTGCCAAACCAATCTTCCTTTCCAGCTAGTACTTGTAGCTGGTTTATGTGATCCACATCATCAAGTACAAGAAGAACCTTTTTGTTGCGTAAGCACTTCTTAGTGAAAATGATTCCGCGCTCTTCATCCCAAATTTCTTCAATCATTTCCCTCAACACTGGGAAAAGAAGTCTTTTTTGAAGATCAACGTTTGAAACCTCTCTAATGTTGCCAAGAAAGCAATGAACTTCAAAATGATGAAAGATTCTATCATAAACAAGCTTAGCGAGGGTTGTCTTACCTATGCCACCCATCCCCGTTATCCCTATAAAGCGTACATCATTGACATAATGAGCTAATAGTGAACTTAGTTGCTCAAGCCCAAAATTAACCCCAACTAATTTTTGTGAGGAATCTAACAGAGGGAGTGTAGCTTGCACTTTCCTCCACACACTCTTGACGATTTTTTGTATAAGCTCACTTTCACACCTACATGGTATAAAATAACCAATCAAAAAACATAAAGAAAGCATTCAATTTTGACTCTACTAAGACATGGGAAATTAAAGTTGTTCATGCTTACTTAGATTCCTTCGAAGTCCAACCACAAATTTTGGACACTCTCTTTAGATCAGCTTTCCATTGGAGCACCTTCTTTTTGCCTTCGATACTGATCAACTTTTCTTCATGCTCGGCGAAGGCTTCGGCAAAACATCCCTGTTGATTTCCGACGTCAGATGGATCTGTCTGATAAAAGACCGGCAGAACTGAGTTCCTGGCTTCCATGCATTGAAGAATGGTTGTAAGTTCCCCCAAGCACCATTTGGAAGAAGCATAGTTTGGTGAGAGAACAACAATTGCAATATGTGATTCTTTGATCGCACTTGGGAGCTCAAGATGAATACTTGTTCCTCCTTCAAGCTTTCGATCATCCATGAAAGTTGTAATTCCTTGGCACTTGGACAATTCATGGTGTAAATGGGATACAAAGCCCTTGCGGGTGTCTACACCCCTGAAACTCAAAAACACATCATACTTCCATAAAGAAGCTGATGCATTCAAAAGAAAAGATGCAGAGGCTCTTTGGGTGCTCAATGCCATAGGAAGAACAGTTGCTGTAAATTGGGTGCTGCAAATATGAAACAGTAACTGAATGAACAAGTAAAACGAATAGAAGATCCAAGTTCTAAAATTATAAAAAAAAAACATTGAAACTTTTAACTATTTTTAATAATTTACAAGATGCAATTTTTATTCGTAATTACAGGGACTCATTGCGGTCAGATATTTGACTTAGTATCAACAAATATTTGGCAATTTAATTTGATCTCATAGTCCCTGGTAACTCAGTTTAAGTCGTTGATCATATTCACTTACCGGAAAATGGGCCCTGCAAACAAAAACAATAGTCAAAGAACAAGTAAAACAAAAATAAGCAGTGAAACGAAAATAGAAACTTTAAATGTTGTTTCAGTAATTGAAAATGTATAATAAGCAAAAGATATGAAGGACTCAGATAAAGTATTAGAAAAACAAAATACATGATCAGCACAGACTTACACGGGCAGAGAGAAGTGACAAATGGCAATGAAAGTAGCAGAACAATGACACTGAAAATTCCCACAACAAAATCGTAGGAAGAGAGGAAATTGAGATAAAGGTAGGAAGGGAAATAAATTGAAGAGAGATGGACAGTTATTTACAAGCAATATTACCTGTTGTCACGCCACAGTTAAAATACGATACCAGGTAGGAACAAATTTTAACCACACCGGTGTAATGTTGCTGTGCAATATAAATCTTCCTGGAAGAAGCAACAAGGAAATTTCCCCTGCAAGAACCGTCCACTTTCCAACATTCGTTCAAGAGAAAAAGCTAAAGGGAACAAGTTAACAAATAATCTTATTTTTAATTAACTTTCAAGTTTTGATCACACTAACCCATGGTTAGACGATCTTTGTTTGATCGCTTAGGCCGAAGCTCACTGTTGGATTTAGTGGCTCTGGCACATTCCGATTGGGCTGTTTGTGTTGACTCAAAGCTCATTAGTTAGAGAGATTTTTCAATGTAACCAGTACATGGAATGGTATATCATGTGTCACTATACAAATGATGAGATATGTGTGCTAAAAAGTTAATAATTTAAAAAATAAAATTTCTCACCACTCCTGTTAAAACACGTGGTGTACTACTTGTATTTCCATCACAACTAAAAAGTTCTCCATTAGTTGGCTGTTTTAATAGCTGCATGTGAAAGCCACGTGATGCCTATGTTCAAGGCATGAATTAATCCTATTGGCCTTAAATCGTTTCAAATTTTTTATTCTTGGGTGATCCATGATGAATTATTTAATGGTAAAAATTCTAAACAATTGGTAGTTCCCAACTTTCTGACTTCTATGTAAGTTCCCAACTTTCTTATCAAAATACATATTCATGTCACACTAACTACAGTTAAACGATAATCGCTTAGGTCAATGCTTACTGTTGGATTTAGTAGCTCTGGCTCATTCCGATTGGGCCGTTTATTATGACTATTTTTAATAGGTATAAATAGGTATCTCCTTCTCCGGGTGTCACTTGCAATATTTTTCTTGTCCCGGCGTTAACCATTTTTGAAAAATTGATAGAGGAATAACGACATTTTATTTTATGAATAGGAAAGGAAGGATTCTTCATTTTCTTTTTGGCCAAAGAAATGCAGGTTGGTTGTGCAGTCATATTCTGTGGGATTAGATATGCTATAGTTTAGTTTCAACTACTTCATTTAACAATTTATGTCACGTCAGAGTCCAGGACAAAGGAAAGGGATCGTCTCCGGATCCCTTTCCACCTAATCCACCAAGTTCGGGATCCGGGTCATTAAAATTTGATCAAATGGCTATAATTATTATAACTTTTAAAGAGACATTCTGTTTGTAACCGTTGGAGGTCCGGATCATGAACTTGATGGATTAGATGGAAATGGATTTAGAGATTATCCCTTTCCCAGAACAAGTAACCTACTTTGATTAGGTAAGTAGAAATGCATTGATTAGGTAAGTAGGAATACATTTTTAGAGACAAACCATTTATATAAGACACAGGTTAAACTTATAATAATTTAAATTATTGAGCATGAAAGAATCTTCAACCTCCCGGCATTAATTCTATTCTCTTATTTGTTGGTTTATGCAACTTTTCTCAGGTATTACAAAACTATTAATCAAATAGAATAAATTACGACGACACATTTGAGATATTCTAGCATACAACGCGACGACGAGTGAGAGTAGAATTAGTTCAATCAGTCTTTCATTATTTTTGTAGAATTAGGTCAACCCGTCGTCGACAATTTTTGCAGAATTAGTCCTCGATCATTTTTGCAAAATCAATTCAATCCTTCCTCAACCATTTTTGTAAAATCAGTTCAACATGTACTCTACTTTTTTTTTTGGTGCAGAACCATTTCAACCCGTCTTTGACCATTATTTTTTTAGATTTTTCTAGCATGAGTCGATGGACTTGGCTTTTCCATTATTTTTTTAGATTTTCCTAGCCTAAGGGAAGAACAATCCTTCACGGATTGACTGAAGGCGCAATCACACATTACACGATCTCGCAAACAATATTATACATATTATTCCAAAATTAACACATTATATACAAATCAAAATTTAACACTATATCTAAAAATGCGAAGGCAAATGAGTTTAATACTACATCAGAAGCTACAAACATAATCAATCTAATCGAAACATAAAGGCAACAAGTATGCACTGGAGAATTAATTCAAAACTACAAAAAAGATACGTAACTTGCCAAACATTAGACAATAATTTATAAGCAAATGATTCCAGAAATTATCACCACGAAAATATATGTGCAGGAGAGGGAGACCAATAGGCAATAGACTTGGGCTACCAGCTAGCAGATGATCAAGAGATGTGGCATGTTACGGCCAATGTGATCAACAGATCATTGGGCTGCCAGCTGACAGATCTATTGTATTAAGAAACCAACAAAACCAAGAGTCCCTGAAGCGCGCACGTTTGAGATCTCTATTTATATCCTGCAGAGCCACAAGAGTTATATAAACACCAGGCTCATATTGTTCAATTCATTCTGCCTCAACTGTATTATCATTAGCAGGCAATGGAAAATTCTTGGATCTCGCACCATTATCCCTATCTTGAAATGGCCCGAATTCCTTGCCATCAAAATTTTCAGACACACTACTATTGTCCTTCTGAAATGATCCACCACCATTAGGTAGTTTATCTGGGGATTTTATTATCCCATTGGAGGTCAGAGGCTCCGACTCTACTGCACATTTGTTTCATTCGTTCTAAGTGGATCCTTGGGTGAATGAGTGGGCCATGATTTCCATTTGTTTCAGCAGAGTCAATTCCCAAAGATGAGATCAAGTAAGAACGGCTGATGGAATTATTTGGCTTGATGCCATTTGGCTCCAAACTATTTGGCAGGAATGCCTTCTTTATGATCTCTGTATCATGAACCCAGGTGGCAGCCGTTACTGTTTTGAAAAGGTGGGGTTTTCTATGTTTTCACACTTCAACGGCTACTTTTTCAGGATACTTCCCCAATATAAGAAAATTTTAGTAATTCCTCCGAATGTTTTTCCATTTTCCACTTTGCGTTTCGAAATACTTTGGTCTTGAGTTTGAGCCACCCTAAACTCTAAATTTATGACATTGTTCTCCGAACATTAGTTTAGAATTTTTTTTTTTTTAATTGAGGGTTATTTTTTTCAAATTGCTCCAAATATGCGTTTCGAAATACTTTGTTCTTTACTTTGGGCCACTCTAAACCCTGAAACTATGATATTGTTCTCCGAACATTTGTTTTGACAACACTTTAATTTGACTTAATTTCTGATTCTTACCTTGGTTCATGTCAACAGCTTGCACCGCAGCAACACATATTTCTTCTTCACTTTTGTCTTGTGCATGGGTTTAGTTAGACAAGCTTTGAGCCAGACGATTTTCAGAGCACGTAACCTTCCTTTAGGTTTGCTTTTGTTGACATTTGTCCCTCGGCCTTATCCTTGGAGCTGTCTTCTGGATCCGCTGCAGCTTTATAATTTGGTTCAAATAAAACCACGAATTGTTAAATCCGTTGTTTGCCTTAATTTTTGCACAACAGCACAACAAGTGATTAAAGTCCTTGGTTTCATATTATGAATGCAATATAAAAGCAAGCAGCAGAACGCCTGAAAAGTGTTTTAGGATACAGAGAATGCCTGATCCATCCAAAATTTATATATCTAATGTAGCTCTTTAGCCTTCACCCACATTCTTTTTTTTTTTTTTTTTTTTTTTTTTGCTCATCCAAATTGATTAATGTTATGATGTTGTGAACACAAAGTATTCCTTGAGCCTTACTTGACCTTTGGAGTACTTTCGGCGCTAGTTTGACCAACTTAGAGGTAGGAAAAGGAATCAACTCTTTGATGAACCGAAACATTAAAACATTGGCACTTTTTACATGACGATTTCATTCATGATTAGGCTGAGACTCCTATCAAGACTTGTTCATAAACATGATATGCAACATTGGATCCATATAACTTTTAATTCAATGTTTACAGATCAGGAATGAGAAAATGAAGGAATGAGAGAACTTAAAAATATGAAAAAGTAAGAGAAAAGAATCGTCCCAACGAGCCCTAGTCAATATGCTTCCTGATTTTTTTGTATTTGATAACAAATTTTAAGAAAAAAATAACATTTTTCAATTCCTAACGGATTAGTAAATACATGAGAAATTTATATAATTACATTTGAAATAACAACCACTTCCAAAATCAATTTTTTCACTACTAATATAGTAGTGACATTTCTCTTCACTTTAACTCAAACCCTATAATGTAAAATATTGTTGTTTATGAAAAAAAAAAAATCAACCTATTGAATTTAGTTTGGTTCAGGCAGTTTGAACAATTCATCCGGTTATGTTTGTATGGCTTATTTAGGCCCAAACCCAAGTTGTTTAAGAAATGGGCCGAGATCCATTTGCAACCCATATCTCCAAGTCCCCGTTACTTTGCTTCCATTGGTATTTGCAGCCCATTTTCCCGCGAGATCTAGAATCTACCATCTTCGTCGTTTCATCTTCTGTTACTTCTTCCAAGTTCCAACTTCCAACAATGGCTTCCGGAATCCAGCTCCATCGTCTCCATCGTCAACCTCAAAGATCACGAGTGGAGCTTTGCTCTTTCCATCCTCTTCCTCTTCCTCTCTCTCAGCTTCTCCTCTTTTCTTCGTCCTGCCACTGCTAGAGGCGGCCTTCACAGTTCCTACCCTCCAGGTCCCCTTCTCCTCATCTGTGATATATATATACATATTTGTATTCATTTTATATGTATGTGTGTGCATTTAGTTCTTTGGGAGTTGAAAACCTGATATCACAAGAACAAGAAGTAAATTGAAAAAATTTCCTTTGATTTCTCCTCAGGAAGTTAATTGTGATCAGATAGATTATCATGCCTACTGCTTTCTTAAATTATTTACAGTTTAGGTGTATTAGCGCTACTAGAAAAGGAAACCAAATCTTTAAGCATTAAAAAGTTAGCTAATTGTAAGTTAATTGTTGATTGGTTTCGAATTTGGTCTTCGCGCTGGTTCCGGCTGGCAATTGTTTGAAGATAACGAGTCTCAGACGCGGTATTTATCACTGAAGTTTAAAGTTTAGTAGCTTAACATGAATTATGGAGTCTAATTTGATATAATTATGTCTTTACCCGTGGGGTTCCGCTGGTAATCGTTTCACTGAAGTTTCCTCTTTGTTTTTTATGACATTAGTTTTATTTATTAGAATAACATCATGACTCACATTTTATGAAGTTGGTAATGGGTAATAGAAATTTCTGATAAGCCTGGGGAGGAACGTTTCAATCCTGAAATTTTAATCCGTCCTACATACAATCCATTTTTTGGAACATGGCAGGATTTTTTAACGAAAATGCAGTAGCGTTCGCCCTTCCTCTCTGTAAATAATAACGTAGAAATTATATTTGTTCCGTAACCCTGAAAAAAAAAGAACAGGAACCTGCTTTGATTCTGTCAAGATTAGCACAAATTAGTCCTTGCAGCTGCTTGAAACTGAATTTAACCGTAGAGCTGTGTAAAGAGGACGCAGATATCAGTATCTGAAATCTTTTTGCAACAATAACGCTGAATAAGGGCTGAATTTAACCATAGACTCTATCAAATGTATGTGTTTTGAGGGCAGTTTTAGTCACAATTTTTGGTTACTTCTTCTCTGGTCTTGTATGGAAAGAAATGAAGGAAACTGCTATGAGCCACTTATGACCACAAGAAACTTATAATGAAGCTGAATTTGCTGAATATGACAAGGATTATAATTTATAACTTATAAGCACATGCCAAAAGGGAAATGAAAAATCACATGCAATTGGATACTTTCATTTCCCTCTTCTTCTTCCTTAAAGTTCATTGTTTCTAAATTCTACTGCAACTAATAATATATTACTAATATTTTGTTTTTTGTTCGCCTTTCACTTTCCACCTGCCATATTTCACGCTAACTGTTGAAAACTGAAGTCATGAATTTCACTTTTTGTAGAAAAAGTTTTACGTACAACCCGGATTTCAGTTTATTGAGTGTTTGCATATAGTGACAGTGTAGTATTTTCATAGTCGGTGTGCTACTTGAAAACTTTCTTTTGTTTCTTTTCCATTCCCAGAATGTAAATCGATTGTTGCTTATTTATGCAATCTCAAGTGATAGTTTGAACATTCTTTTATAAATATGCTGGGTGCTGTAGTACATTGGAAATCAGACAGAAACAAATCAATTCTGCCAGAGTATAGAAATTTGAATTCAACCCCTGGTGTACGTGTTAACGCTAATGGCTTCTTCAGAAAATGAACGTTAAGATCAGGACTGACAGAACAGCCGCCATGGTGTTGCGAGTTTCCAAGGTACCCGCTTGCTGCATTAGGCAAGATGATAACATTACAAGCTCAATATCAAATACTAAATCGATCTTCTTAATGCCCAAGTAATCTTCAAAAGTTTTTATACATCAACATTATTTCTACTCTTCTTTCATATAGCCATCTTAATAAATAGCTCGTGAGATTGATTCCAATGACTAAGTTGTCGAAGCAAAAAATAATTTTCATGACAATTAAGCTGATGTGATGAATCGACAGTGACTTACCTGCATTTTTGTGACATGGTGACTAGTAACAATCCCTTTTGCAGATTTGGTATGGGTCGTTGAAACTAGCACTTACAGGTCCACTTAGAGCTGCCTTGTCACGATATTCATGTGTTCATTTCAGTCGTTTTTGGTTGATTTCTTTCAAATCTTGCTTGTACACCAAATGAGCCCCACACTTCTTCACATTATTCAAGTCTGCTTTTAGTTCTCTCCCTTTACCACAAAAATAAGGTTCGAACAAAAACTGTTCCTGACGACAATATTTACTGTGCATATAAAAATTTTTGCTGATGACAAAATTACAATGCTAGAAATTTTTGCTGAACACTTAATTCTGAACCAATCATAATGACGAAGGGCAGCTGGATTTGCCAAGTTTTGCTTAAGGTCTTGAAAAACAACACAGTAGGCAATCCCCAACCAGTTGGTACATGATGGTGGAGGAAGCTCCACATTTATTGAATGTCCCACACTCTGATTACTAAACCACTCTGGAATTTCACTTCCAGGGTATACAACTTCATTCGTAGGCCATTCAACCGGAGGCTTCTGTATATACTTGGGTAAAAACTTAATATCGTGGAGTTCGAAGAAACAGGAAACAGTTTCCAGGTCTAGCACTGAAGTTGAATATAGACAGCTTGCATACACTGCCGCTGAGTTGCCTTGGTTATGTTCGTTGTTTAGGGACGTACATTAAAATCTTCTAAGATAACAGATTTGGTGTGATAATTTGTCTTCCATTGCCTTAGCATCCAATCCAGTTTTCCACTCGAGAACCAAGCACTTAGAAGTTGATTATTATTATGTCAGGGGGAAGGTGATTAGATGTGAGCTACTAGTGAATTTTATTTGTTCACAAGATCAAATTGCTGATTTGTTCACGAACGGTTATCTTCATTTCGATTTAAACTGCTGGTGTCCAAGCTTCCAGTTGTGCTACGATCTGTCAGCTTGCCGGGGGATGTTAGACCAAGTTAGACTTTAGTTTCCAATCATACTCTCAGGTTTGTTATCTGTGTGATTCATCCTTATCTCAACAGAAGTGTGTTAGGTCTAGGATTATTTGAATATTTCTTAGCTGAGTTATTTAGTATGATTTGCTTTTGACAAAAAATAAAAAATTAGCATGATTTGCTGTTTTAAAGTTTAAACTTCAAAACTACCGTGTAAATAGGGTTTTGAAAGGCTATGCAAATTCAGCTGAAAACCTACCGTTCTAAGTTTTTCAACAACTTGTCCAATGATCTCAGGAAAAATACTCTCAATGCTTAGTTTTTGCATCACCAAAGCCAGGTTTTAATCAAACCAAAGTTGTTGAGCAAAAAGTGTTGTTTCCTTAGCAACGTTTCTGTTTCTGGACTACAAGTTTGCATTAGATACAAAATCAGACAGAAACAAATCAATTTCTGCCAGAGTACAGAAATTTGAATTCAACCCCTGGTGTGCATGTTAACGCTAATGGCGTCTTCAGAAAATGAACCTTAAGATCAGGACTGACAGAGCAGCCCCCATGGCGTCGCGAGTTTAGGGTTTACTTACTTGCATTAGGCAAGATGATCAGATTGTTAATCAATCTTCTTAATGCCCAAGTAATCTGCAAAAGTATTTGTACATCAACATTCTTATCCACTTGCCTTTCAGTAAATATAGCCATCTTAATATATAGCTCGAGAGATTGATTACATTGACTAAGATGTCGAAACAAAAAATAATTTTGATAACAATTAAACTGATGTGATAAATGGATGGTTACTTACTTGCATTAAACTGATAAGTGTTCCTTAAATTGATGTATAATCGTGTATATACATCAACATTCATCAGCTACTAATGCTTCAACTCAAATCCCATTAGTAGATTCAGTATCTTCAAGTGGTCAACAAGTTCATTCAGAGTCTTCTGGGATACAACATATAGACAACTCTCCACTGCCTTCAGATGAGCAAGTTGTGGATTCACAATTATCACTTGCTAGTCAACAGAGAGAATCACAGTCATTGCCAAGCTCAAATACTACTCTTTCCTCTACAAATGATACTCCTCCTTTGCTTCCTATCCTCGGTCCTGCACAACTTCAGGTACTTCTTGCTATCTCTACTTCTGATATGCAATCTAGTGTACCTAGCTCAAGCAATGTTATCCAAACAAGACTGAAGACAAGTGCTATAACTAGAAAAGATTATTCAGCCTTCTTGACAACTATACCCGAATTATCTTCACTACAACTACATGCATACAATGATGAGGACATATTTGGGAAAAATATATGTGGCTTCTCACTTCTTGCTGATACACAAGATATTGATGAACCTAAGAATTTCAAAGCTGCTTCTAGTATTGTACAGTGGCAGAATGCAATGCAGGAAGAGTTCGATGCATTACAATCACAGGAAACTTGGAAACTGGTTCCTCCTCCTTCAGATAGGGTTGTAATTGGAAGTAAGTGGGTATATAAAGTGAAGAGAAATCCTGATGGGACAGTGTCTAGGTACAAGGCACGGTTAGTTGCACAAGGTTTCAGTCAAGAACAAGGATTAGATTATTCAGAGACATTCAGCCTTGTTCGACATACAACTGTGAGACTTATTTTGTCTTTGGCAGCTCAATTCAACTGGCAGTTAAGACAACTCGATGTTAAAAATGCATTCTTGCATGGAGACCTTGAGGAAGAGGTTTATATGAAGCAACCTCAGGGTTTTGTGAATTCTAAACATCCAAATCATGTGTGCAGGTTAATTAAGTCACTTTATGACTTAAAACAAGCACCAAGAGCGTGGAATTCTAAATTTACAAGCTTTTTACCAGCATTGGGGTTCAAAACTTCCTTATCTGATTCCAGTCTGTTTGTGAAGGCTGATAAAGGGGATGTGATACTTCTCTTATTATATGTGGATGACATTATACTCACGGGTTCATCTGTTACAAAGATTCAATCAGTTGTTACACAGCTTGCAGAAGTTTTTGATCTAAAAGACATGGGAATGTTTCAATGTTTACATACTTTCTAGGGCTACAAATCCAGTACAATTCAGATGGCTCATTGTTTGTCAATCAATCAAAATATGCCAAGGAATTATTGAAGAAAGCTGGCATGGACAACTGTAAATCAACATCAACTCCTTCAAAACCTCACTCTCAGTTACTTACAACTGAAGGAACATTGTTATCAAACCCATCTCATTATCGCAGTTTAGTAGGTGCTTTACAGTACCTTACTTTTACAAGACCAGATATCTCTCATACAGTGAATGAGGTATGTCAATACATGACAAGTCCAACTGAGTTACATATGCATCTTGTGAAGAGCACACTCTGATACCTGCAAGGTACATTGGAGTGTGGGTTACGGTATACAAAGTTCGATGAGTTTCATATCTCAACCTTTTCAGATTCTGATTGGGTAGCTGATATTAACACAAGGAGGTCCATTACTGGATAAGTTGCATATCTGGGATCCAACCCCATATCATGGCAATCTAAGAAGCAATCAACAATCTCTCGGAGTTCCACAGAAGCTGAATACAAAGCACTTGTTCTCTGTGCTGCTGATATTTTTTGGATTCGATCACTACTTAAAGATGTTCATCAGTTCATACCTATTCCTCCTATATTACATTGTGATAATCTAT
Source organism: Malus fusca (assembly GCA_035220775.1). NCBI lineage: Eukaryota > Viridiplantae > Streptophyta > Magnoliopsida > Rosales > Rosaceae > Malus > Malus fusca. The sequence goes on from CM069068.1 coordinate 4,158,404, forward strand.
CTGCACTAGCCTTATGCTCTAATCCAGTTTTTCATTCTCGGATTAAACATTTAGATACAGACTATCACTTTGTTTGAGAAAGGGTCCAGAAAGGAGATTTGACATTTCAATATATACCAACAGAAGATCAGGTTGCAGATGTGTTTACTAAAGGTCTACATAGCCTGTGTATCTCAAACATTGCAGGAGTCTTCATATAGGATTTCTTGATTTATAGTCTTCACAGAGTCACCTTGGAGTCAATCTTACAAGTTCATCTTCTCAATATTCAAAGTCATTCGTCTTTCCATCAGATACTTCTTTGGCTATTCAAACTCTGCTGTGAGGATCCAAGCAGTGTTTGAGGGGGGAGTATTAGATATAACAAGAGAGTGACAGTTGTTAATTTGTAAGAGGTTGAGTTAGTTACAATTGGGGGTTAGTTGGAAATGGAGTTAGTTAGGAGTAAAATTGCTAGAGGGTATTGTGGTCATTGTTGTAATATGAATGGTAGGTAAATAACCATTGTATACAGACCATTTGTCATTCAGTGAGTGAAAATACAATAATTCCATTTACTTCTTTCTCTAAAACTTTCTCTCTTCCTTCTAGGTGTTTCTTCTGCTTTTCTCTGCGATACATACATAAAGGTTAAGATGGGGTACTCTTCAATTTATTGGAGTTGCTAAGATCTGGACTGAGTACAGAAGTTTGAATTCAACCCAGGTGTACATGTTAAAGCTAAAGGCGTCTTCAGAAAATGGACCTTAAGATCTGGACTGACAGAGCAGCCCCCATGGCATCGCGAGTTTCCAAGGTACCCTCTTGCTGCATTGGGCAAGATGATCAGATTGTTAATCAATCTTCTTAATGCCCAAGTAATCTGCAAAAGTGTTTATACATCAACATTCTTATCCACTTGCCTTTCGGTAAATATAGTCATCTTAATATATAGCTCGAGAGATTGATTACATTGACTAAGATGTCGAAACAAAAAATAATTTTGATGACAATTAAGCTAATGTGATTAATTGATGGTTACTTACTTGCATTTTTTGTGACATGGCACTTCCAGGTCCACTTGGAGCTGCATCTCAGAGTCCAGGTATGCCCTGGACTTGCTGGAATGTACTAAATTTATCAATGCCAAGCCAATCTCGACTCCAGTTTCTTCTGGACAGAAACTGAGTGCTTTTGGGGATGAATCATATAGTAACCCTGAATTATACCGAAGTGTTGTAGGCGCCCTACATTATATGACAATTACGAGACCTGATCCTTCTTATGTTGTGAACCAAGTGTGTCAGTTCATGCATTCATCCAACAACACTCATTGAAGGGCAGTTAAATAGGATCCTACGTTATTTGAAGGCTACCTATGATGAGGGTCTTGTTTATAGACCTCGAGGTGTACAATTGACTGGAGGCTTCTGTATATACTTGGGTAAAAACTTGATATTGTGGAGTTCGAAGAAACAGAAAACAGTTTCCAGGTCTTGCACTGAAGCTGAATATAGGCAGCTTGCATACACTGCCGCTGAGTTGCCTTGGTTATATTCGTGTTTTAGGGACGTACATTAGAATCTTCTAAGATAACAGATTTGGTGTGATCATTTGTCTTTCATTGCCTCAGCATCCAATCCAGTTTTCCACTCAAGAACCAAGCACTTAGAAGTTGATTATCATTATGTCAGGGAGAAGGTGATTAGAGGTGAGCTACTAGTGAATTTTATTAGTTCACAAGATCAAATAGCTGGTTTGTTCACGAAGGGTTATCTTCATCTTGATTTAAACTGCTGGTGTCACAAGATCAAGTCAGACTTCTAGTTTCCAATCATACTCTCAGGTTTGTTATCTGTGTGATTCATCCTTATTTCAACAGAAGTCTGTTAGGTCTAAGATTATTTGAATATTTCTTAGCTGAGTTAATTAGTATGATTTTCTTTTGACAAAAAGAAAATTATAGTATGTTTTGCTGTTTTAAAGTTTAAACTTCAAAACTACCGTGTAAATAGGGTTTTGAAAGGGTATGCAAATTCAGCTGAAAACCTACGTTCTAAGTTTTACAACTCAGGAAAAATAGTATCAATGCTTAGTTTTTGCATCACCAAAGCCAAGTTTTAATCAAACCAAAGTTGTTGAGCAAAAAGTGTTGTTTCCTTAGCAACGTTTCTGTTTCTGGACTACAAGTTTGCATTAGTTACAAAATCAGACAGAAACAAATCAATTTCTGCCAGAGTACAGAAATTTGAATTCAACCCCTGGTGTGCATGTTAACGCTAATGGCGTCTTCAGAAAATGAACCTTAAGATCTGGACTGACAGAGCAGCCCCCATAGCGTCGCGAGTTTCCAAGGTACCCACTTGCTGCATTGGGCAAGATGATCAGATTGTTAATCAATCTTCTTAATGCCCAAGTAATCTGCAAAAGTGTTTATACATCAACATTCTTATCCACTCTGCCTTTCAGTAAATATAGCCATCTTAATATATAGCTCGAGAGATTGATTACATTGACTAAGATGTCGAAACAAAAAATTATTTTGATGACAATTAAGCTAATGTGATAAATCGATGGTTACTTACTTACATTTTTTGTGACATGGTGACTAGTTACAACGCCTTTTGCAAATTTTTTCTGTGTCGTTGAAGCTAACATTTCCAGGTCCACTTGGAGCTGCCTTGTCACGATATTCGCGTGTTCGTTTCAGTAGTTTTTTGTTGTGTTCTTTTAAATCTTGCTCGTACACCAAACGAGCCCCACACTTCTTCACCATATTCAAGTCGGCCTTTAGTTGTCCCTCGATATCAAAAAAATAAGTTTCGAATAAACACTGTTCCAGAAGACAATCTTCACGACGTTGATTTCTATAACGACGCAGATAAAATACCCAAAGGTGTTCTGACACAACAGACCCTATGCGGTTGATCAAAACTCTATGGCTAAAATGTGCATCTGAATACCAAATTTCGAATCTATCATAATGACGAAGGGCAGCTGGATTTGCCAAGTTTTGCTTAGGGTCTTGAAAAACAACACAGAAGGCAATCCCAAGCCAGTTGGTACATGATGGTGGAGGAAGCTCCACATTTATTGAATTTCCCACACACTGATTACTGAACCACTCTGGAATTTCACTTCCAGGGATTACAACTTTCAATCCCTGTAGCAGAAGAAAGATCAATTATTTAGAGGGAGGGGGAGAGAGAGAGAGAGAGAGAGAGAGAGAGAGAGAGAGTACCTGAATGACAAATTTTAGAATCTTATTAATCAAGTCTTCATCTTGAACCAATGCAATGCAATTCCGGCAAGTGACATAATCACCATAAAAACTAGATGGACCTGACAACCTTCGTAAGGAAGTGCAATTGTCCAGATTTACTCTTAATCCTCTGTTTGATGGAAGAGGTGGCAATTTTTGAAGGCTTTTACACCCCTCCAGATCAAGACTGAAAAGTTTAGAAAGGCGTCTAAAGCTTTCAGGTAGACTGACGAAATTATTTCTACTAAGATACAATACTCCCAGTAAGGACAAGCAGCCAATATCATCGGGGATATCCCCCTCCCGGAGATTACAATTCTCTAGAGATAACTCTGTCAAAGAGCATAAACGATTTAGAGAAGACAACACCAAACGCCAACAAGGAGGAGGATCAGGGCGACTCTTTTCAAGTCCAAATAAGCGGCGAAGGCCCCACCCATCCCTTGCTTTACCATCCGATCCACAAGCGGCTATGTCAGAATTTGTCTTAAATACTAGACGTTTGAGATTTTTCATGCTCACAAGCGGCTCTGTCATAGTGGGTCCCCAGCAAAGCGCCTCTAAGTGATCCATGTCTCCTGGGAGTTGGTCAATCTTTGAGCATCCACTCGCACTGAGATATCCAAGAGACTTCAAATTACAAATCGCCCTTGGAAGGTTCAAGAGATTTTTGCAATTCCTTACATGCAATTCCTTGAGGCCAACCAGATGTCCAATTGATGAAGGTATTTTCTCGATCGCAGTCCCATCTAAGTGAATCCGCAATACATTCTTCATCTGCTCCCCAAATTCTGGAATCTTTTTCACATTTGAGCAGCCATCAAGATTGAAAGTCTCAAGAGAATCCATTTCAACCTCACTTGGGAGGCTATTAATGCTTTCACAGCCATTAAGAAGCAAATGTTTAAGTCTTTTGAGGATTGCAATAGACGGGTGTATCTCAACTAAATTTTTACAATCCCAAAGGATCAACCTCTCAAGATTTGGAATACCATTGAAATCTGAGATACTCTTCAATTTATAGGAGTCGCTAATATCAATATGTTTTAAGTTGGGTAAGTCCTGCACAACATCACCGACAAGGTTCAGATCATATACTTAGCTTCCACAACCTTAAAGTTTATTCAAAATAATAAATAAATATATGATTATTTTGTAAATTAAATAGCATTTATTCTCAATGAATATGGAAGAAATTTGGAACCTTCGGAATTGTACAATAAAAAAATATCAAGCGTTCCTTAATTTTAAAACTCCAGAAAAATTAAATAACACGTCTATTATTTTTTTAAATAATATATGTGTTAAAATATCATTTGACAAAATCAAAAAGTAAGTATTGACTAGTGAGTAACCAATATTATCTTTTGTTCATCACTACTCTTACCATTTTTCCCTCCCATAGATGAACAAGATTGCTATTACGCATCTCAAGTTTAGCAAGCAAGTGCGGGCGAAAGCTGGTTGGAAGAAAATTAGAAGGATACCAACTCCAATTTATAATTCTCAAGGAACATGGAAGAAATTTGGGGCCTGAAGAAAATATCAAATTATCGAATTCCAAAAACCTCAGTCCATCCATCTTTGAGAAGGCTTCGCAATTCCACTGGCGTACCTCTTCTACTTTGAGTAGGCGTAAGGATATGGCTTCAATTGCTCCTGTTCCCTAACAGTTAAACGAAAAAAGGACGAATTAATTTCATATAATAATATAGTGTCAAAAGAAATCATATCTTCTTCCAAACTTAGTATTTAACTTCTTACCGTATTCGTCGTGAATATATGATCAATGTCACTGTAAAGCCACAACCTACTACGTTGACCAGGCTCTTTAGACTCTTGAACAATAATTGTCCATGCCATTTCTTGAATCAAATCATGCATCCGTATGCATTTTTCATGATCTTGATAGATGAGAGATCTCTCAATTAGTACATCTATCATACTACTACTAGAGATTCCAAAAGAATTATCTAGCATTTTAATTACTTCATTCGTATACTTCCCTTTGTGGAAACATGCAACGTCGAGAAAAATTCTCTTCTCCCACTCTTCTAGTCCATCATAACTTATTTTAAGTTTATCAAAAATTGCTGGATTAGGAATTTTTGACAGATTATCCCACACACTATTCCAAGTGTCTAGCCTTCTCTTAAACAATGTTGACCCCAAGGTTTCAAGAGCTAATGGAAGGCCTCCGGCATAATTAATGAAATACGTTGACAGTTCCCAAAACCCATCCTCAGGCAGGTTTTTCTTAAAGGCATGAAGGCTAAACAGTGCAAGAGCTGCGCCTTTATCTAACACTTTGACATTATGACATAATGTTATGTCATGCTGGACTAGCAGACGTTCATTTCTAGTTGTAATGATAATTCTACTTCCCATGCCAAACCAATCTTCCTTTCCAGCTAGTACTTGTAGCTGGTTTATGTGATCCACATCATCAAGTACAAGAAGAACTTTTTTGTTGCGCAAGCACTTCTTAGTGAAAATGATTCCGCGCTCTTCATCCCAAATTTCTTCAATCTTTTCCCTCAACACCGGGAAAAGAAGTCTTTTTTGAAGATCAACATTAGAAACCTCTCTAACGTTGCCGAGAAAGCAGTGAACTTCAAAATGATGAAAGATTCTATCATAAACAAGCTTAGCGAGGGTTGTCTTACCTATGCCACCCATCCCCGTTATCCCTATAAAGCGTACATCATTGACATCATGAGCTAATAGAGAACTTAGTTGCCCAAGCCCAAAATTAACCCCAACTAATTTTTGTGAGGAATCTAACAATGGGAGTGTAGCTTGCACTTTCCTCCACACACTTTTGACGATTTTTTGTATAAGCTCACTTTCACACCTACATGGTATAAAATAACCATTGAAAAAACATAAACGAAGCATTCAATTTTGACTCTACTAAGACATGGGAAATTAAAGTTGTTCATGCTTACTTAGATTCCTTCGAGGTCCAACCACAAATTTTGGACACTCGCTTTAGATCAGCTTTCCATTGGAGCACCTTCTTTTTGCCTTCGATACTGATCAACTTTTCTTCATGCTCCGCGAAGGCTTCGGCAAAACATCCCCGTTGATTTCCGACGTCAGATGGATCTGTCTGATAAAAGACCGGCAGAACTGAGTTCCTGGCTTCCATGGATTGAAGAATGGTTGTAAGTTCATCCAAGCACCATTTGGAAGAAGCATAGTTTGGTGAGAGAACAACAATTGCAATATGCGATTCTTTGATCGCACTTGGTAGCTCAAGATGAATACTTGTTCCTCCTTGAAGCTCTCGATCGTCCATGAAAGTCGTAATTCCTTGGCACTTGGATAATTCATGGTGTAAATGGGATACAAAACCCTTGCGGGTGTCTACACCCCTGAAACTCAAAAACACATCATACTTCCATCGAGGAGCTGATTCATTGAAAAGAAAAGATGCCGAGGCTCTATTGGTGCTCAAAGTCAATGCCATCGAAGAAAACAGTTGTTGTAATCGGGTATTGCAGACAGTAACTGAATGAACAAGTAAAAAGATAGAAGATCAATGTTTTAGATTTATAAAAAGAATTTGAAACTCTAAATCTTCTTTTGGTAGTGGATGTACTTGCAGTCGCAGGGTGGAGAGATAGTAGGGGATCTAAAGGTGAATTATTAGCTGGAGGATTGAAGGAGGACGGCGTGGGGTTGGCAGAAGGGACGGGTGGAGTGGGAAGTGTTTTGGCAGGAAGATGTGATGGAGGTGAAATAGGGGTGGCAGAAATGGGTATAGGTGATGGAAGTGGGGTAGGTGTAGGACATGGGGTAGCATTAGGGATGGAAGAGATAGGTGTAGGTGATGTCGGGGAAATGGGTTGAAAAGTGGGCATGGTGGGGGTCAATATTAATTATGATGTTAGGTGAGGAGGGAGAAGAAGAAAACGGAGTAGAGGTGGTTTCTTTATAGGGAAAAGTAGTTTCATCAAAGATAACATGACGTGACAAGAAGACGCGACATGGGTTGAAAAGTGGGCATGGGGGGTCAATATTAATTATGATGTTAGGTAAGGAGGGAGAAGAAGAAAACGAAGTAGAGGTGGTTTCTTTATAGGGAAAAGTAGTTTCATCAAAGACAACATGACGTGACAAGAAGACGCGACCGGTAGACATATCTAGACACCTATAAGAGCAAGTCCACCCTTGTGGATTGCTCGGGGGACAGGCACTAGGAAAGGGCCCGAGGCCCGGTGGACAACCCCCCAGCCTTGGAGAGCCCGAGTGAAGGTGGGAGCCCGAGCACAAGGGGGGTGAGGAATTGACAGGCCTGCAGCCCGAGGACCAAGCATTTTTTTTATTTTTTTTTGTGTCAGCCCGAGGGCCTGCAGCCCCATTTCCATGTTTTTTTTCATATTTTATATTATTTAAACAAACAAAAAAAACTAATATTTTATTACCTATTGTCAGGGGAGGGCTCCAAAGGTGGATATGCAAAAGGTAATTATTGTTCATTAATGACAGTTACTATTCATTAAAGGCAGTTACTGTTCAATAGGGTGGATTCAATAGTGGATTGCCAGGGGGGAGGGCTCCAAGGGTGAAGTTGCTCTAACCTTGTTGATTTAATGAGTAACCAAGAAAAACACAACGGGTAGATCGGAACTGTAATTTATTGGAGTTGTATGGCTTAAGATATGGGAAACATGCACAACCAAATATTTTAAGAATATCATAATGAGGAGTTTTGAGAAAGAGTTTTTGAAATGGGGACTTATCATTCAAGACCTTAGTGGGTAAATGATTGATTAAATAAGTTGCAGTATGAAAAGCATCATCCCAAAAGGAAGTGGGTAAGGATGCGTGAGCAAGAAGAGTAAGACCGGTTTCTACAATATGACGATGTTTACGTTTTGAAATACCATTTTGTTCGGGATGATGAGGACATGTGAAACGATGATATATACCATGATAAGTAAAAAAAGTTTTGAAATTATTATTAATATATTCACCGCCACCATCGGTTTGAAAGGATTTGATTGTGGTGCTAAACATGTTTTCAACTAATTTTTTAAAATTTACAAAGGTAGAAAAAACATCTGATTTTAGTTTTAATGGATATAACCAGGAGTATCTAGAAAAGTCATCAATAAATACTAGGGTTAATCTCTGTTTACTACCCTCATGTTTCGTGGTTTTCAACATTAAGTACATCAAGTTTTTTTCGTCCCAGAGTCATACCTAAAGTATAAATTTTGGAACAGTCTCATACATCCGTTAGTCAAACTGTTAAGTCTCCCGTTAACTGTAACATGGCGCCCACGTGGACAATAACTGGGCGCCACATGTCAATCTGAGTCCACGTGGATATTAAAAAATAAAAATAAAAAACTAAAACAAAAATTAAAAAAACTAAAAACCAAACCTAAACCTAAAAAATTTGAAGTTGCCGCCGCCTTTGCACCCAACCTTCTTCCTCTCTCTGTTTCTTCTTCTCCATCCAACACAGAAAGCCATCAGCTGCACCGCCTAACCCAACCCACTTGTTCCTCCCAGTCCACTGAGACCACCCAAGCCGCTACCTAAGCCACCAAAATCGGGTAAGCCATCATCCTTTGGAAAACTGCTTTGCTTCGCTCGTTGAAAAGAAGCAGGACGATCACCACGACAGCCCGGCTGGGAACTGCGGCCGATAGAGAATTCACATTGAGATTGGAAAGGACCACCAGATTTCGTACCCGGAGAAGGGCGACGGCGGTGGGTTGTCGCATGGCAGCGGGGACAAAAATGTTTATAAGGACTATAGGAAAAAGATGGACAACTGTGAATGAATCCACATTGCACTGGCAACTTGCTCATTTCATTTTGATAATTTCAAAATCTGAACTCTATTTTCGATTCCAATTAGAAAATCCATTCAAAGTTTGAATATTTACATTCGAAACCAGAAGCTTCTGCATAAACAAAATCCAATTTTTCACACTTCCCCCTTCAAATTTCAACAATTTCCCAAAAACCCATCTCAAAATCTCACCCCTACAATCAACCCCAACTCATAGATTTCTCTGCAACAATGGTTGAGAATCTGAGATTCATTTTCCCAAGCCCACAGAAAAACAAAGGTTAAATTTCTCTAAATGTAATCACTTAAGGGCGCGTTTACTAATCCGTAATCAAATTGAGAGGAATTGAATTGAGGAGGAATTGAATTGAGGAGGAATTGAAATGAGATGGAATCAGAATCATATTCATTTTGAAGTTGTTTACTAAAACTGGCAGGAATCGGAGTAGGAATGACATTAATCTACATAACTGTTTACTAATTCACATGAATCGGAATGAAAACTATTGTGATTACTAAAATACCCCTAGTTTAATTAATCAATTTTATATGCTAATTATTTTTAGTAAATCTTTTATTCTTTCAAATTTTTTTTTTTCAGATGAGAGAACAATTATTACTTTTTATTTTTTAGTAAAACTTTTATTATTTTATTTTTGGATTTTTTTAGTTGGAGTCCCGTGCTTATCTACTAACCCATATAAGAGAACCCATTGTTGTCCTCATCCAAATTGGCATCATCTACAACCCACGGCTCATAGCCTCATCTCGGCGGAGAGATCACCTTCCTCGGCGACGTGCGAGCGTCGGGGCCTGTGCCTCAGCGTGGGACTCCACAAACCTGAGCGCCAATTCGGGTCTTGCTCGGGTCTCTCTCACCTGAACCCGCTCCTCTCCCTCGACCTCTCTGGTACCGCTCTCTTCTCCGTCACTTCCATTTCCTTTTGTTGCTGAATTTTCTGTTATTATTGGCAACTGGGTTCGGATTTTTTGAAGATTTGATTTTTGCTTTGGGTATGCTTTGCTATTTTTGGGTTGATTTTATTTTGCCGAATCCTATGGAGGAGGATTTTGAGGTGGTAGAGCGAGAGGAGGTGGCGGATGAGCAGAGGGCTACTGGAGAGGATGGCGGAGGACTGAAGGTGCAGGGCATTTTGGGAAGGAAAATTTGATTCCGGATGGAGCCTTCTCCCCGGAATCCAAATACTACCTCCTTCTAGGTAATCCAATTCCAACAATATCAGGAATTGAATTCCTGATTTTACGTGGGACCCGCAGAACTGTTCATGCCTCTTATGTTGGTAAACAGAGCAATAATCAGGAATGGGGAATGATTCCCATTCCGCCATATCCTTTCCGCCTATGTAAACACGCCATAAGTTCATAAATTTGAATAGTATCTGAAAGGGCGGTGGGTCGTCGCATGGCAGCGGGGAGGCTCGGTCTGGGAACCAGGGGATGATCACTACGCCGGAGGTTTCGCATTTGGGGTGGGGACATCGGTACACTCTCAGAGAGCTTGAGGATTCCACTAATGGGTTTGCCGAGAGTTGGAAAGAGTGTAAAGAGGAGCTTCTGCTTGCGCCGCCGTCGCCGGAGCAGAGATTGTGCAGCGGACTGTTTTCCTTCAGTCAGATCCCGGTCAGCCCGTTCGGGTCGATTGATATGGTCGAATGGTTGGTAGCTGGGTTTGGAAATTGTGCGAAGAAGAGGGCGACGGCCAAGAGGGCAACTTCAGATTTTTTAGGTTTAGGTTTGGTTTTTAGTTTTTTAAATTTTTAAATTTTTAAATTTTGTTTTAGTTTTTATTTTTATTTTTTAATATCCACGTGGACTCAGATTGACATGTGGCGCCCAGTCATTGTCCACGTGGTGCCTAGTCATTGTCTACGTGGATGCCACATCACAGTTAACAGGAGACTTAACAGTTTGACTAACGGATGTATGAGACTGTCCCAAAATTTACATTTTAGGTATGACTCTGGGATAAAAAAAACATGATGTACTAAATGTTGAAAACCACTAAACATGAGGGTAGTAAACAGAGATTAACCCTAAATACTACATAATAGAAGTCCATACATCCGAATGAATTAATTGTAAAGGAAAAGTTGACCTAGAACTAGACAAAGTAAAGGGTAACTTGTGACTCTTACCGAGTGGACAGGAGTGACAAAAGTCACTAGTTACAACACCATTCGCGGGTAATTTATTCTTGGAAATTAAAGAATTCAAAACATGAGTTGATGGATGACCTAATCTAGAGTGCCAAACATGATTGGACACCCTAGCACCTATGAATGCAGAGACTCCTTTATTGCATGATGAAATATTGGAAAAATGGTAGAAACCATCTCTACTCGGGCCTTGGAAAAGCGTCTTCCCCGTGTGAAGATCTTGAACACCATAGGAATTTGAATATAAGGTTAGGGAACGGTTGTTGTCAGCCGTAAATTTATGAATGGAGATGACGTTGGTGGATGCAGTAGGGCAAACTAGTGTGTTGGGTAATTTAAAAATGGCTTTGGGTGTGCGAATGCAAGAGTTTCCAATACGAGAGATGTGCAAACCTGTTCCACCTACTACACCATTGACTTGGTCAGTACCATGGTAAGGACAAGGATTAAACACCTGAGCTGGATCATTGGTGATGTGGGCATTGGCACCAGAGTCGAAAAGCCAATTCTGGAGAGCTGGAGCACTGGCAGAGGCAGGGGGAACACCAGCAGTATAGGCTTGAAGTTTTGGCGCTGGAACATGCCCTTCATAAGACAGGTTGAGACGGTTGAAACAGCCGATTGCCGAATGACCATGATGTTACAAATTTGGCATTGGATCCGACCAGTAGGAAAAGAACTTGGAGACTGACCAAGAAGACCATCAGGTTGGCGAGAGTGAGAATGTTGGTGAGATCCATGATGAGAACCTGGGGAGTTGCATGACCGAGAAGAGGACCCACGACCACCAGTGGGACTGTTGCGACCTCGGAATGTAGAAGATGAGCCACGACCGCGAAAACTGGGAGATGAACGACCACCATTGCGAACTGCAGCAAAGGCAGTTGGGTCGGTGTCAGTGGTAAAAGCAGAATGCAATTTCTGTCTTCTTTCAGCGCCAAGGAGGAGTGCTTCCAAAGCACTGTAGGTGATGGCCTCGTCACGAGCTTGAGCGGAGGCAACCGTGCTCTCATAAACAGGACCAACATTGTTAAGGATGATGGCGACAATGTCGGAGTCTGAAATAGGAGCACCAGAGAGAGAGAGTCTCTGCTAGACAATTGATTTTATCTAAAAATTCATAAATGGAGGAATCACCTCTGTGAGTATTCATCAACTCACTGTGAAGCTGAAGAAGACGGCCGGTTGACTGAGAGGCATAGCGGTCACGGAGGGTTGTCCAAGCAGAGTGTGAACTGGTTTTCCCAATTAAAGCAGCAAGGACAGTGGGGTGAACAGAATAATTAATCCAGGACAGAACTGTAGCATCCTGTTGAATCCAGGATTCGAAGTCAGGATTGACTTTGTCAGTGATGTTGCCATCTGCATCTTGCAGAAATGCTGGGGGGCACTGACTGGTGCCATCGACAAAAGAGACAAGATTGCGACTGCGGAGAAGATGAAGCATCTGAACTTGCCAGAGAGGGTAGTTGGTACGATCAAGTTTAAGGGTGAGAAAATTGGAGGCATTAGGTAAAGGAGAAGAAGAGGACGCCATGAAAAAAAAAATTTGTTTTGTCGTGAGACTTTAGCTCTGAGATACCATGAAAGAATTCAAGCTAGGGTTGAAATAATCAATTGCATAAGCTCAACTCAATTAATTATGAGTGAGTCATGTACTTCATTATATAGGCTTTACAAGATTACAATGAATATGTTATCAGAATTACAATCGAATTCAAATTACAAAAATACATAACAGAAAGCTAAGGTACACAGTGATGATAGAGTCATGTTGAAGGAGGACTATGATCCTTCTCAATCTGTTGAGGACATCGTGTGTGTATCCAAACTCTGTGTTGGAGTAGTTGAGTGAAAACCATAGACTGCGGACTGTGGTTGCTGAGTTGACAAGGATTGCTGACGTGGAGAACCTGTAGAATTATTAGGTTTATCAATTACAAGATACAATTTTTATTCGTAACTACATGGACTCACTGCGGTCAAATATATGACTCAGTGTCAACACATATTTGACAATTTGATTTGATCTTACAGTCCCCATTAACTCAGTTTAAGTTGTTGAGTCATATTCATTTACCGAAAATGGGTTCTGCAAACAAAAACAGTAGTCAATGAACAAGAAAAACAAAAAATGAGCAATGAAAAAAAAATTAGAAACTTTAAATCTTGTTATGCCAATTGAAGCCCTATAATGTAAAATATTGTTGTTTATTAAAAAAAAAAAATCAACCTATAGAATTTAGTTTGGTTCGGGCGGTTTGAAAAATGGGCCGAGATTCATATGCAACCCATATCTCGAAGTCCCCGTTACTTCGCTTCCAATGGAATTTGCAGCCCATTTTCCCCCGAGATCCAGCATCTCCAATCTTCGTCGTTACGTTTTCATCTTCTTTTACTCCTTCCAAGTTCCAACAATGGCTTCCTGAATCCGATTCTGGAGCTCCATCGCCACCATCGTCAATCCAAAGATCACATCATGAAGCTTGCTCTTTCCATCCTGTTCCTCTCTCTCAGGCTTCTCCTCTTTTCTTCGTCCTGCCACCGCTAGAGGCGGCCTTCACAGTTCCTACCCTCCAGGTCCCCGTCTCCTCATCTGTCACACACACACACACACACACACACATACATACATATTTGTATTGTATGCATTCTATATTCATGTGTGTGCATTTAGTTCTTTGGGAGTTGAAAAACTGAGATTACAAGAACAAATAAAACAATCATATTTGTTAGTGGTAGTTTTAGCACTTGTTAGTCGAAATAAAACAATCATATTTGTTAGTGGTAGTTTTAGCTGGATAAATACAGGTTTTAATTGTAGGATTTTGTTTAGGCATCTCATGATGATTATGCTGATTTATTCTTTTTATTCTCCTGTTGAGGGATTTCTCGAATGGATTATCAGTATTGGGAAGAGTTTTATTTATTCGAATAACATCTTGACTCACATCTTATGAAGTTGGTAAGGTTTGATGTATTATTGCTTGTAGTGGGTAGTAGCAATTTCTGCTAAGCCCGGGGTGGAAGAGCCTGGAGCTGCATTTAAGGTGAATGTTCTGTTACATACAAAAGCATAAACAAAACAATCTTATTTTTGAATATTAATTTATCCAAATTATATCCAAGCCGCCATTTGGTAAAAACTTTTGAATCCTGAAATTTTAATCCTTCCTGTATACAATCAATTTTTTGGAACATGGCAGGATTTTTGAAGGAAAATGCGTTAGCGTCCCCCCTCCCTTCTGTAAATAATAATAACGTAGAAATTATATTTGTTCCATAACCCAGAAAAAGTTATGATTCAAAAGAACAGGAACCTGCTTTGATTCCTTCAAGATTAGCACAAATTAGTCCTTGCAGCTGCTTGAAACTGAAACTTACCATAGAGCTGTGTAATAAGGATTCAGAAACTTAATGACATTGATTGCTTATTAGTGGAAGTTAAAAAAGTGCGATATAGCTTCTAGCTTATTGCACCTTTGAATCCAGAAGGGTGCAATACCTGTTTACCACCGAATTGAGTTGATTCTGGTGTTGGAGAATACCCATCTGCACTCTTTAGAAAAGTTTTATCCATTCCGCTAGTTCAATTATGTTACTTGTCCCTGAGAAAGGACAGACTCTATCAATTGTATGTGTTTTGAGGGCAGTTTTAGTCACAATTTTTTGTTACTTTTTCTCTGATCTTGTGTGGAAAGAAATAAGGGAAACTGCTACGAGCCACTTATGACCACAAGAAACTTATAATGAAACTGAGAAGCTGTAATATGACAAAGATTATAATTTATAAGTACATGCCGAAAAATCACGTGCAATTGGATATTTTCATTTCCCTCTTCTTCTTCCTTGAAAATTTCATTGTTTCTGAATTCCACTGCAACTAATAATATATTATTAATATTTTGTTTTATTGTTAGTCTTTCATTTTCCACCTGCCATATTTCGCGTTTACTGTCGAAAACTGAAGTCATGAATTTCACTTTTTGTCGAAAAAGTTTTGCATACTACCCGGATTTCAATTTACTGAGTGTGTGCATACACTGACAGTGTAGTATTTTTGTATTCTGTGTGCTCCTTGAAAACTTTCTTTTCTTCCCTTTCCATTCCCCAGAATGTAAATCGATTGTTACTCGTTCATGCAATTTCAAGTGATAGTTTGAGCATTTTTTGATAAATATGCTGGGTGCCTTATGGATTGTCGTGGTGGGTTTACATCTCGTCCTCTGTCATTCGATCCGGATCTTTGAACATAGAAAGTTTCGTTCTTCGAGGTTTCCGAGTCCCTTGCCATTGTACTTTTCTTTTACGTTTTACCAAAGAATCTTTAGAAATAAAAATTCTAAGAATAAGAATGTACGAAAAATCTACAAATGAACAAGAAAACGAAAAACTTTAGATGCGCAAGTCTTCTACGAGTGTGACTCAGCTCTTAATTAAAGCACCAATTTGTGGATGCAAATTTCTTCCTCCTTGTTCTTGGACAAAATCATACCTACAAAACAAATAACATGAAGTTTGGGGGGGAGCTTTGGCCGAAGAGCCTCTGATGCCAAAGTTAAAATTTTGAGGGAAAAGTGCTTGGAGAATTTAGAGAATTTTGCAAGAGAGTTGAATGTTTCATTTATACCTATGATGCCCAATGTTTCTTTCAGAGAATTTTGCCAGAGAGTTGAATGTTTCTTTTGTACGTTGGCCTCAGTGAGAGTGTAGGTTTTGATCATTATTTAATTTTACCTATGATGCCCAATGTGTTCAGGTTTTAAATGTTTCTTTTATAGTGTGAAACAAGCATGGTGATGTCAATAGTAGGTCTTAAAGTGTTACTGTAATGTTATGAACATTGCCGATTACTTCTAGTTGTAATGATATGTCAATAGTAGGTCATAACACTTTGACATTATGACATAATGTTATGTCATGCTGGACTAGCAGACGTTCATTTCTAGTTGTAATGATAATTCTACTTCCCATGCCAAACCAATCTTCCTTTCCAGCTAGCACTCGTAGCTGGTTTATGTGATCCACATCAAGTACAAGAAGAACCTTTTTGTTGCGTAAGCACTTCTTAGTGAAAATGATTCCGCGCTCTTCATCCCAAATTTCTTCAATCTTTTCCTTCAACATAGGGCGCAAAAGTCTTTTTTGAAGATCAACGTTAGAAACCTCTCTAATGTTGCCAAGAAAGCAGGGAACTTCAAAATGATGAAAGATTCTATCATAAACAAGCTTAGCAAGGGTTGTCTTACCTATGCCACCCATCCCCGTTATCCCTATAAAGCGAACATCATTGACATCATGAGCTAACAACGAACTTAGTTGCTCAAGCCCAAAATTAACCCCAACTAATTCCTGTGAGGGATCTAACAACGGGAATGTAGCTTGCACTTTCCTCCACACACTTTTGACGAGTTGTTGTATAATCTCACTTTCACTCCTACATGGTATGAAATAACCAATCAAAAAAACATAAACGAAGCATTCAATTTTGACTCTACTAAGACATGGGAAATTAAAGTTGTTCATGCTTACTTAGATTCCTTCGAAGTCCAACCACAAATTTTGGACACTCTCTTTAGATCAGCTTTCCATTGGAGCACCTTCTTTCTGCCTTCGATACTGATCAACTTTTCTTCATGCTCCGCGAAGGCTTTGGCAAAACATCCCTGTTGCTTTCCGATGTCAGATGGATCTGTTTGATAAAAGACCGGCAGAACTGAGTTCCTGGCTTCCATGCATTGAAGAATGGTTGTAAGTTCGTCCAAGCACCATTTGGAAGAAGCATAGTTTGGTGAGAGAACAACAATTGCAATATGCGATTCTTCGATCGCACGTGGGAGCTCAAGATGAATACTTGTTCCTCCTTCAAGCTCTCGATCGTCCATGAAAGTCGTAATTCCTTGGCACTTGGACAATTCATGGTGTAAATGGGATACAAAGCCCTTGCGGGTGTCTACACCCCTGAAACTCAAAAACACATCATACTTCCATAAAGAAGCTGATTCATTCAAAACAAAAGATGCAGAGGCTCTTTGGGTGCTTAATGCCATCGAAAAAAGGCAGTTGATGTAAATCGGTACTGCAAACATGAAACAATAATTGAATGAACAAGTAAAAAGATAGCAGATCAATGCCGAGGCTCTTTGGATGTGATGTCCACACACCCCTTTTTACTTCTCTCATACATTTTTAATTTTCGATCATCGGATCAAATGAATTAAAGAAGATCAAATGACATAAATTAACAAAAAGGGTGAAAAAAGTAAAAAAATGATGTATGGATAGCACACCCATATATTATATTTTCATGTCTCTTTAATTGTTCCGTTAATTCGTTTGTTCCCAATGTAAAAAAGTAAAGAAATAATGTAGCCAATAGGACAAGGCAGTGGATGGTTTTCTTTTGGTTCCCATCAGCAGATTCAGCACAGAGAAAAAGAATGGCAGCCTATGCCTTTCGGTTCCTAAAAAACAGACAAAGATGGACACTTGGACAGCCCGAGTTCATCTGTTGGTAGTAGTGGTGGTGGTGGTGACCAGACAGTTTAGGGTGGGTCATAGTGTCAGATGATGAATTATTTTTATGACAAAAAAAGAAGTTAATATGATTGTTTGGATGGGAAAAGGATTTCCGGATCTATTATTCTCACATTTCAACTATTCATCGTTTATCGTGCGATCATTTTTCATTAGATGTTATTTATGTTTAATTTAAAATAATAAAAATTAAATAATTTTTTACTATACAATACACGATGAATAGCTGAGATGTGGAGATTCCTAAGATCCCCACGTAATGGATCCAGAGGGATCCTTTTCCGTTTGGATGACCTAAACTAAGAGTAAAAGAATAAAAAATTTAGGGTGGTTTGTAGGGTGTTATATCTGTTATATTTTGGTATTTGTATTTCTAAACAAATATTCAATTGTTAAAAGGGAAATTTTATTTAAACTCATTAATCCTCTTTATACACACAACTTAAAAATTTTGTCCCACAAACTTACCATTTAATCCTCAAATACAAAATTTACATACTTGAAAAAAATTACACAAACACGTAAACCCACCCAACCACCTACCCTGGCAACAACCAGACTTGATTCTGGTCATCATTCCAGAAACTGTCACCACCGATCTGCTATTTATCTCATCGTTTTTCAATTCTTCATGCCCAATTCCATGAACATCCCCATCTTCCTCCTAGGACCGCCTCCACCATTCTTGTTTTCTAGCCATGGCTGCTCGTTGGCCCTGTGATTTCCTCCCTTGTCCACAAGAAAGACGATGATGTTGAATTAGTGGCTAAAAGGCCAAAGCTACTATCGGCCAAATAGAAAAGAGCAAATAATAGGGGACAACATCATTATGTCTTTTCTTGTTTTGGGGAGAAAAGCAAAAAGCTTTATTTTGTTTTGTTTTGTGGAAAATTCAAAGGCAGAGAGTGTGTTCTTCAGTGAGAGCATCATTTTGTTTTGAGAAGACAATTTTGCTCAGAGAGTAGAGAGAGCTAATTGTGGCTCTCAGGGTCATTTCGACCCACCCATTCCCTACAACTTATCATGCACATGATTTCTATTTTGGATGCAAGTCTAGAATAGCACAAGATTCATAACCCATCAGTTGCCATGGTTACTAGTACCTCTCTCGTCGGATATTGGGAGCAAGGTCGTTGAATCGTCGTGACGTAGTGGGGGTGGGGGTGGGTCATCACGAGCACCGTGGTCAAGTCACCAGACCTTCAAGAGCGGCTGCGTTGTCGGGTTGTCGCAATCTGCGTCGTGGATTGGTCATGCCTTCCCTTCAGTTTCACCTTTTCAGTTCTCCACCCTCCGGCAATCCCTTTTCTGAATTCCGGCAACCCACCCAGCCGCCAATTGTGGCTCTCAGGGCCATTTCGACCCACCCATTCCCCAATTGATACTATCTTTCTACACCCATCTTTTCTTTAGGGCATAATTGGAATATAAAATTTAACAAAAACTTAATGGGTGTAGAAATAGGTTTATTGGGTCCAAATAAAATTTTCGTTGTTAAAATATTCGGTGTATCTCATATTCTCAAGTACCGTAAAAATTTCGTATAAAAAACAATTGGTAATGGTCCAAAAAAAGAAAGAGAAGTTATGGTTAAACGTCACTCAATCTTTTTTCTTTACGTGAAATGTGAGCATCAAGACAACGGTGTAATTAATCTATTACGTGTTATCATGTCACAATGTTAAAAAGTGGAGGTAAATTTGAGTCACACCTAACGTTTTGGTGCAAGGTAAATCCCTCTGAAAGAAGCAACAGGGAAATCTCCATCACAAGAGCTGTCCACTTCCCAATACTCGTTCAAGAGAAAAACCGAAGTTGAAGGACAATTATTTTCCACCAAAAAAGTGGCAGACCGACCATGGCATATTTCCATTCCTTGTTGGGACGTTTCATGTCTCTGTTTTTTTCAAGAGGAAGATAATTATGTCACCCACTATAAAACTTTTCTCATCATTTTAGGAACCCGTCTGTCTGCGGTGCATGAAACATGTTTCTCCAAAGACACTGACTACAACAATATCAATTAAACTCTACCAAAACAATTGAGGCTAAAATGATCAATTACCCGTTTCTGCCCATAATAGGCAGAAAAATAATTGGATCATATGGTTCTGCAAAAGAACTCTTCCTTACTGTCAATCACGACACAGAAATAAATTAAATACATCACTTTGGTAATGTGATAATTTTCGCAAACTCGATCAGACACCCGCTAATAAATAATACAGTGACGGTATGTACGATGAAAAGTATGAGCCACAATATGATCTTTGATATATTTGTATCGAGTGAATTATGTTAATGATAATGTATCTATATAAAAGCACAACAATTTGTTTATACAAGTGTATATATACACAACAACTACATCGTTTTGAGTGTTACTGCATTGTCCTCCTGTAAAAAAACAAAATTACAAAAACTACATCGTTTGAAGTGGTACTTTAGTTCGGTTCGGTTTTTGAACCATAAAAGCTAAAACCAAACTAACCAATTTCTATTTAGTTCGGTTTTGTATCGATTCGGTTTTTTTCGATTTTCGAATTTTTGAACCAGCCCTATTCTAATCTAGTGTAGCCCTGACTCAAGGGCTCACCAAATTTGTTCCCAGTCAGATGCAATTGATAAGGGTTTTCGATTTTTGTATGAAATCTGAATCCTAAGTAGTATTTGAAACATTAAAACATTAAAACATTGGATCCATATCAATTAATTCAATGTTTACTTATCAGGAATAAGAAAATGAAGAAATGAGAGAACTTAGAAGTATGAAAATGTAAGAGAAGGGAATCGGCTCAACTAGCCGTCCTAGTCGATATGCTTCCTAATATTTTGATATTTGATAACAAATATTAAAGAAAGCTAACATTTTTTCAATTCCTTACGGATTAGTAAATACAAGAGAAAATTTACATAATTACATTCGAAATAGACAACTACTTCCAAAATCAATTTTGTCAATACCAAACCAATATAGTTAGTGATATTTATCTTTTATTTAACTCAAGCCCTATAATGTAAAATATTGTTGTTTATTAAAAATAAAATAAAAATCAACCTATAGAATTTAGTTTGGTTCGGGCGGTTTGGAAAATGGGCCGAGATCCATTTGCAACCCATATCTAGAACTCCAAGTCCCCGTTACTTCGCTTCCAACGGAATTTGCAGCCCATTTTCCCGCGAGATCCAGCATCTCCAATCTTCGTCGTTACGTTTTCATCTTCTTTTACTCCTTCCAAGTTCCAACAATGGCTTCCTGAATCCGATTCTGGAGATCCATCGCCACCATCGTCAACCCCAAAGATCACATCATGAAGCTTGCTCTTTCCACCCTCTTCCTCTCTCTCAGGCTTCTCCTCTTTTCTTCGTCCTGCCACTGCTAGAGGCGGCCTTCACAGTTCCTACCCTCCAGGTCACCATCTCCTCATCTGTCATATATATACATATTTGTATGCATTTTATATGTATGCGTGTGCATCTGTCATATATATACCTATTGCTTCCTTAAATTCTTTACATTTTAGGTGGATTAGCGCTACTAGAAAAGGAAACTAAATCTTTAAGCATTAAGAATTTAGCTAATTGTAAATTAAATGTTGATAGGTTTCGAATTTGGTCCTCGCGCTGGTTCCGGCAGGCAATTGTTTGAGGATAAGGAGTCTCAGACGCGGTATTTATCAGTAAAGTTTTTAGCTTAGTAGCTTAACAAGAATTATATAGTCTAATTTGATATAATTATGTGTTTACTGAAAATGTGAAAAAAATTGGTGACACAGTGTTGATGTAGCTCAAGGGTACATGACTAACTCTGACCTGGGACAGGCCATTAAGGCGTTCGGCCAAAGATGCAGTAACATTTCTACGGCTTACAGGTGATTACTTGGGCTTGTGCATTTTTAACATTTGCCAGATTATAATTTTACCACTTGTTAGTCGAAATAAAACAATCATATTTGTTAGTGGTAGTTTTAGCTGGATAAATACAGGTTTTAATTGTAGGATTTTGTTTAGGCATCTCATGATGATTATGCTGATTTATTCTTTTTATTCTCCTGTTGAGGGATTTCTCGAATGGATTATCAGTATTGGGAAGAGTTTTATTTATTCGAATACCATCTTGACTCACATCTTATGTAGTTGGTAATGTTTGATGTATTATTGCTTGTAGTGGGTAGTAGCAATTTCTGCTAAGCCCGGGGTGGAAGAGCCTGGAGCTGCATTTAAGGTGAATGTTCTGTTACATACAAAAGCATAAACAAAACAATCTTATTTTTGAATATTAATTTATCCAAATTATATCCAAGCCGCCATTTGGTAAAAACTTTTGAATCCTGAAATTTTAATCCTTCCTGTATACAATCAATTTTTTGGAACATGGCAGGATTTTTGAAGGAAAATGCGTTAGCGTCCCCCCTCCCTTCTGTAAATAATAATAACGTAGAAATTATATTTGTTCCATAACCCAGAAAAAATTATGATTCAAAAGAACAAGGACCTGCTTTGATTCCTTCAAGATTAGCACAAATTAGTCCTTGCAGCTGCTTGAAACTTACCATAGAGCTGTGTAATAAGGATTCAGGCACCAGTACCTGAAATCTTTTTGCAACAATAACGCAGTATAAGGGTCAGAAACTTAATTACATTGATTGCTTATTAGTGGAAGTTAAAAAAGTGCGATATAGCTTCTAGCTTATTGCACCTTTGAATCCAGAAGGGTGCAATACCTGTTTACCACCGAATTGAGTTGATTCTGGTGTTGGAGAATACCCATCTGCACTCTTTAGAAAAGTTTTATCCATTCCGCTAGTTCAATTATGTTACTTGTCCCTGAGAAAGGACAGACTCTATCAATTGTATGTGTTTTGAGGGCAGTTTTAGTCACAATTTTTTGTTACTTTTTCTCTGATCTTGTGTAGAAAGAAATAAGGGAAACTGCTACGAGCCACTTATGACCACAAGAAACTTATAATGAAACTGAGAAGCTGTAATATGACAAAGATTATAATTTATAAGTACATGCCGAAAAATCACGTGCAATTGGATATTTTCATTTCCCTCTTCTTCTTCCTTAAAAAGTTCATTGTTTCTGAATTCCACTGCAACTAATAATATATTATTAATATTTTGTTTTATTGTTAGTCTTTCATTTTCCACCTGCCATATTTCGCGTTTACTGTCGAAAACTGAAGTCATGAATTTCACTTTTTGTCGAAAAAGTTTTGCATACTACCCGGATTTCAATTTATTGAGTGTGTGCATACACTGACAGTGTAGTATTTTTGTATTCTGTGTGCTACTTGAAAACTTTCTTTTCTTCCTTTTCCATTCCCCAGAATGTAAATCGATTGTTACTCGTTCATGCAATTTCAAGTGATAGTTTGAGCATTTTTTGATAAATATGCTGGGTGCCTTATGGATTGTCGTGGTGGGTTTACATCTCGTCCTCCGTCATTCGATCCGGATCTTTGAACATAGAAAGTTTCGTTCTTCGAGGTTTCCGAGTCTCTTGCCATTGTACTTTTCTTTTACGTTTTACCAAAGAATCTTTAGAAATAAAAATTATAAGAATAAGAATGTACGAAAAATCTACAAATGAACAAGAAAACGAAAAACCTTAGATGTGAGAGTCTTCTACGAGTGTGTGACTCAGCTCTCAATTAAAGCACCAATTTGTGGATGCAAATTTCTTCCTCCTTGTTCTTGGACAAAATTGCACCTACAAAACAAATAACATCTTAGGTCAAGGCCAATAGCCTTATGCGTTCACGATGAAGTTGGGGGGGGGGGGGCGCTTTGGCCGAAGAGCCTCTGATGCCAAAGTTAGAATTTTGAGGGAAAAGTGCTTGGAGAATTTAGAGAATTTTGCAAGAGAGTTGAATGTTTCTTTTGTACGTTGGCCTCAGTGAGAGTGTAGGTTTTGATCATTATTTAATTTTACCTATGATGCCCAATGTGTTCAGGTTTTTAAATGTTTCTTTTATAGTGTGAAACAAGCATGGTGATGTCAATAGTAGGTCTTAAAGTGTTACTGTAATGTTATGAACATTGCCGATTACTTCTAATATGATTATGGATTTTCGGATGGTGCCTAACAATGTGTAAGTTCTAAATAACACTATCCCAGAATTTATGCTAACGCTTATTAATTTTTATTTTGCACATATGCTCTTGTCTTTTGATCTAAATTAAATTACAGGAAAGATTATTTTGCATGTCCAGACGACGAGACATTCCGGTTCTTAGCAAGTGTATATAGTCGCTCTCACTACAATATGTCATTGCGCAAGGAATTTGAGGGAGGGATTACGAATCGAGCTTTCTGGTTTGATGGCTTGAAACATTACAACTTATTATAGGTATATTTTCCTTCTGTTTGATATTCATCTATTGTTTCTTAAGACACCTGTTGTAGGTACCCTATATATGGAGGCATGCAAGATTGGAACTACAAAAATGGTGGCTGTTTTGAATCGACCTTGGAGATTAGTGATAACAAATGGCCTACTGCTAATGAGGTCAGGCATCAGTTAGGGCGAGTGTTTGCAACCTTTAAATATAAAACGATATTCTTTAGCCAAGTTTATCATGTATATGGGGATACGGTTACGCCCTTGGTGTAGCCATAGGTCCAATGGACCTTAGGGGGGTGGGGACGGAACTTTGCATGGTACTGGCTGTTCATATTGTGAATGGTAATATAAAACCATGAATTGTCAATCCATAGTTTGCCTTGCCTTAATTTTTGCACAACAGCACACGTGATTTAAGTCCTTGCTTTCCATATTGTGAATGACAATATAAAAGCAAGTAGCAGAACACCTGAGAAGTATTTAAGGATACAGAGAATGCCTGATCCATCCAAAATTTATATAACATATCTAATGTAGCTCTTTAGTGTTATACCCTACTTTTCTTTGTAATTTATGGCAATTTTAAGTTACTTCATTCTTAGATTTTGGTCTTTTCCTGTGTTGAATGTTTTCCCTCATTGCCCTTATTTTCATCGATTGTTCCTGTTTTGACATATCTGCTTTGCAAATAAAAGTATGTTCGGACTTGTTAACGGAAAAGAAGAAAACTATTTTCAGACTACTCCTGGAAGTTTTCCTCTATTTGCTAGTCATTTGTGAATTTTTTTCGCTTTGATTGTGATTATGTAGAGAACCTAGACACACGCCATTCAACTGGAGGCTTCTGTGTATACTTGGGTGAAAACTTAATATCGTGGAGTTCGAAGAAACATAAAACAGTTTCCAGGTCTAGCACTGAAGCTGAATATAGGCAGCTTGCATACACCGCTGCTGAGTTGCCCTGGTTATGTTCGTTGTTTAGGGACGTACATTAGAATCTTCTAAGATAACAGATTTGGTGTGATAATTTGTCTTCCATTGCCTTAGAGCAAGTCCACCAGGGCTTGCTTTGCCCAGCCCCCAGCACAAAAAACAGCCTGGCCCTCAGTCAAATTGCTCCAGCCCACAAAGTTGCCTGGCACCCAGCCCATGCCAGGCAACAGGCCAGCCCAATTTTGACAGACCAAGAAGCCGGCCTATTTGGCTGGCGCGTGCACGACAAGCGCGCCTGGGCGCGAGTAGCCGACAGGCTGTAGAGGGGCTGTCAGCCCACTTGTGCTCCGGATCCCATCAGCGACGTGGCATGCTCATAGCCGTTGGATTTCCAACGGCTAGTTTTTCTAGACCGTTGGATTTCCAACGGTAAAAAAAATTTAAATTTTACTTTTAAAATAGACCGTCTGATCACAGATCAACGGTCCACGTTAATTAACTAAATTAAAATTTATTAAAAAATACAGAAAAAATATTAAACAAAATGAGCAGCTTCTGACTTGGACACTTCAAAGTGACTTACTATCATTTAGCTGTTTGACGTGTTGTCTTTAATGCATATAAACGTGCAGCTTCTGACTCTTTGGGGATGCAACAAAATGAGCATGCTTAATCTCGTTGCAACTGTAGCCAAGGTATGTTATGGCTGCCTATCAATATGTTATTAGATGGTCTTACCACAGGGACTGAATGTTTAATTATTTTAGCTTGTGGTCTGTTGATTGATTCCATGGTACTTGATTCACATGTTGTTTTGATCATGAGAAGAGTAATCATAAGTGCATAGCATTTTAAGTATTCTCGAAATAACTTTCTCTGTGTGAAACATTTTGAGATTTAGAGCGAAAATTCTCCCATGACGCCAGTCCAGATTTTTCAAATGTTTAATTTTAGATGGGTGTGATATCGTTTAACCACACTCAACTTATACCCTTTAGATAGGAGTACATGGAAGGATCTTTTCATCAGATGGTGCGAGGCCGTTACCTGGCTTTATTGCAATCAAAGGAATAAATTCCAAGGTATGTTGACGAACTTTCATTTTATTCTTCAAGTTGAGGGATAGGTTGTTTTTCCTATTAGGATTGTATAATATGGCTTCAGTTTGAGATGTGAGATTGGACTGAAGTCTTAGAATCAAATTGAATAGTTGGTCAAAACCCTGTTGAGTAGCCTAAAGTATTGTTGGGATATTTTCCAGCCGTATGATTAGTAGAGTAAATGATAGAAATAAATGACAAAACGGTCTGTTTGATAAGTACATTTCAAAACAAAAGAAAACTGGATAACATTGGAGTGGCACTTATTCTTTCTACACCTTTCCGTTTATATCATAATTTGTTATACCTTTTTGGTCAGTTAGCTGTTTTACATAATTTGATAAGCTGAAGAGGACTACATGTATACCAATGGCTCATCTTTTTGACTGGCAGGTTCAAGCTAGCAGAGCAATTGTGGATTACCATAGCTTGCTTGCCCCCGCCGGAAGATATAAGGGTATTTACAGATTACATCCCTTGTTCATCCCGAGCTGGATGCTTTAAAAATGAAAAAGAGGAAATGTTATGCAATTTAAGAATTAAAACTACTGGTATCATATTATAGACCACATTTCCATAGTTGTACACTTTTTCATGTATGTCATATGGTAATAGTTAGTTGCTTGGTGACACAAAATCTACCATGGCGTTGAACATATTTCTCCTTCCAATAAACTTGGCCTAGATCTAGAGTGTTAGTGGATTTTTTGCGCCCCATCATTATTGAGGGCATGAAATGAGAAGATGTGGCGTGAAGGTCCTCTTTTCCTGTTCTTCTTAGTCCTGGTGTAATTGCCGCTACTGGATTTTTTGGTAATTGAACTTGGTTTATGATAAAGAAGGGAAGGGATAAAAAGGAATTGCAGCCCTAATAACTGTATTTGCTTTTCGACAACACATGAGCATACAATCTGTATCTTGAGTCCTTGAGAATAAATCTGTCGAAGGCTTTTGGAAACAAATACGTTATGGATTTATGCATATAGTTATAATTTTGATGACTGAGTTTTTTGTTGGATTTACTTGGTTACGTGCAGTCACAGCCACTGCGCCTGGGTATAAATCAAAGACGACATGTATCTGGTTGGAAGAAGCAGGCACGACAAATAGGGATTTTGTTCTCGATCCTGAAGTCAATCCCAGAGGAATTTAACTTCAAAGTGCCTGTGATTGCAGCTGGGAAAGTATGAGCATCATTTGGGGAACCCCTTTCGAAGTGCACCTGCTTTTGATTGTTATTGTAGGTTCCCTTTGTTTTTATACAGGAGGAGGACATTCAGCCGATTAAAACAAAGGCAGTTAGTAGGACCGAAAAGACTAGTTGTGGTGTAAGGATCGACTTTCCCATTTATACAGATTTTTTCTCTCTTTGAGAGTCAAAATTAAGCCTTATTCTTTAGGAAGAAAGTATCGGGGATGATAACGAACAATGCAACAGCAAAAGAGGAAAAAAAAGTGTATATTGCAAAACAAAATGCTGCAATTTTACAGATTTAAACGGCAGCTCTGAAATACCTTTGGTTATGCACAGCACATAAGCAACATCAAGGTCCAGAGCAACTGATTTCTATGGATGAAAACTGTATTGTTTGGACGTATTTTCCATTTCCTATTGTAGTGCATGTATGTATATTTTGAAATTTTGTGGACTTGTATCTTTCCTTTCAATTTGTATTTTATTGTCCAGTTGAAGCACTTTGCTTGAGCAAATTTCCGGCCCATATGCACTGCCAGTGCTTCCGCCGCATTGGGGGAAGATAGGTGAGAGTGCAGGGAAACACCACCCAGGAAAGTGCCATTGTGGTCACCCGCTATAACACTGGCTGGATCTTCAAAGGCAACTCGAGTCCATTGAGAAATCAAAGATACATCTAAACCTCTGGCAATGCTTATACCTCTCAACTTTTGCCACATTTCTGTACACTTCATTCCAACAGGTCAGAAACCTTAAACCCTTTTACGCAATTAATTAGATATTTGCCATTTTCAATTGAAAGCCCCACCCAAGTCAGTCTCCCTCTATGAAGCCGCCGTCAAGCGTTCAATACTGCGGCTTCATCTTTCGGGCTTGTTCAGCATATGCTTGTTTATGTAGACCGGAATGCATTGAACTATGCTCCACAAGTTGTTAGGGGAAGGAAAGAGAACAACAGGGTTGTGATTAGGGCTGGTGAGTCCAACGGGTTTGTGGGAGGAGATTTTATACTAATGAAAAGTTTGTGAATGATTTTAGGCAGATTCATGAGAGGGAACATGTGAAAAGGTTGAATCAGATTGAGACTGCTAGAGGGAGTTCGAGGGTGAAATTGGTGGGTAAGTATTCAATGAAGATGGACAAGTGAAAGAATGATTCAAGGGATGTCTTGACACCCAAGGTTGGGTGTGGTTTAGCGGACAAGGTGAAGTGGCAGGGGTTTTGGGTTCGGATGTGTTGGATACACCATAGGGGACGGATGCTGCATTGAGAAATCATAGGAGAGTTGAGTGTGTGATGCTTGTGTCGGATAATTAAGGTATTGTGATGTTGTGATGGAGGCGAAGTTGAGATGTATGTCTGAAGATGGTTGTTGTGGCGGATTCTAGCTTTTCTTGGAATGAAATGTTGAGTGGAAAGGTTAAGAAGGAGGCTGTTTTTGGTTGTGGGGAAATGGAAAGACCATCACGTGTTGAAGATATTGGACTGTACATACAAGCCAGAGGAGGAACAAAGTTTGCATAACTGGAATGGTGAGGTTGATGCTGAGAGCGAGGACGAGGAAATCAAAGTTTTTGTTGGTGTGTGTGTGTGTGCGCGCGCGTGCGTGTGAATGAAAATTTGTGAAGGATGATACTGGCAGATGGTTGGTGGAAGCTTGACTCGGATGCTGAGGCCATTTCACCACAATCATGTCGATGACACACTGAGCCTGTGATTTTGGTCAGTCGGGTAAGTTCGCTTTCCTCTCCTTGGCTAGTGTACTAGTGCTTCATGTTAATGTCATCACAACTACTGTCCTTGAAGAAAATGGAGCATGTATATGTTATTTACCTTATTTTGCGCACAATAAAACAGAGTCGAAAGGCATAAGGAAAATTTACATTATGGAGCTTACCGTTTGCGTTACGCGGTAAATATGCACCATATGTTTGTAGAACTTCAAAGTGACAAAAGTTGTGTATCGATCTGATTATATACTTTAATTTATTTCGTGGCATGTTTAGGGCACCAAAATGTTGGCAGAACTGAGGAATTGTGTTTAAGAGAATTGCCTGAAAAACAAATGCTCACAAAGATTGTGGGGTGGTTATTTTGCGATCAAATGGTTTACATATGGTTTGTTGGCTTTGTCTTTCTTCCGAGCCTAAATGGTGACCGCTATATATAGGCGTACATAAGGGAGCACAAGTAGTGCTCTCCTATATTTCTACAAACGTACACAAGGGAGCACGAGTAGTGCTCTACTATATTTCTGCAATGTTTCTCTGTAGCAGATTATGTCACGTATTGACCCCCTACTTGAGAAGAAATTATTATTTTGCTCTTCCTTCCATCCAAGACTAATTGGTTGAGTCGCTGAAGCAATAAATCAAAATCATCTTGGCTCCTTAAGAGGGTGAGACGAACATATCGATCTTCAGCTCCAAATTCAGCACCTGGACGACCATAAACATTCGCTTCTTGTTTCAGAACTTCATAGCAATCTTTATCCTCTTCCCTCTCGCACTTCACCCATGCATAAGCTGCAAATTCATTTGATCGTCAAAACATAAAATTCACTTTTTTTGTCACCAAATCAATAAATCATTACACGCAGACACTTGCGCACTTCTGTATGGTGTTTACAATAGAATATGTCATCATGAACGTTAAAATCTCATGAACTTTGAAAGGTGCAACGTCCTATGTTTATACAGGAATTCTTAAATTAAGTAACCTACACAAACGTGCTCTTGCATGTTTCGAAAAGCATAGGATGAGTTAGTACATTACCTGGTGAAGGGTCTCTAATATTCTTGAAAAAGTTGCAGTATTTGGGTTCAAATTTTTGAAGAGTAAAACGGTTTGACAGAGACAGCATGTTTGTCAAATTTTCCCAGCGTTTCTTCAAAGTGTGGTATCCGAACTCAAAGATTTCCCTGCCTCCGGTTTCAAGGACGACATTTAGAAGCCTCAAAGCTCTTAGCTGAGCATCTCGAGAAATACCTAAGCTACTCATGAGTATATGCTGGGTCATCCTTTGGTACACAGACTCATCCTTTACCAATGCCCACCTGCACAAGGCAAAACATTAATATGATTTACCTAAAGGGGCTTTACTTAGGGTTTATGGTGATAAAATTCAAGGGGTTTTTAGATCTAGGTCCAAAAACATAGATGATTTTTAGGAGTGAGTCCAATTATCTAATTACATGTTTTTATTTCTTTTATACTCATTTTATATATTTTTTAAATATTAAAAATCAATTAAAATCTTCTAATATTATGCATTTTTCAACTCCAAAAAATCTAATTAATATCTTACAACAACAAAAATTAATATACTAACATAAATTATCTACAAAACATTATACCTTAACTCAAGTAACAAATATATGAATATATATTATACCTGTAAGCGAGATATGAAACCTAACTAAAAGGTAGGAAAAAACATAATATACCTACAAGCAAGACACATTAATTTGTGACATGTTGATTATAAAAAAGAATCTGTCATATAGATAAATAAAAATAATTAACCTGTGATATAGGTTGATTATAAAAATTAAAAATAAAATCTATAACCGGGGTTTAAAGCAAGAGGAAGAATAAGAAATAACAAAAAATAAAAAAATAAAGAAATAATCAAAGAGATAATTAGGAAGAAATTTGATTTTTATAATAAATCTTATCATTGAATAGATAATTATTGATAATAATTTTTTTTTTTTGAAATCAAGTACGATATTCATTTCATGGTGAAACTTGATAATAAAATAATTAAATTTAAGGAATTGGACTTATTTTAATAAATTGGACTATTCCTACTATTGGCTAAAAAAATTGGACTTATATCAAGTTTTCCCATGGGGCTTTTCGATCTAGATCCAAAAACATAGGTAGTTTTTGAACTAAGTCCAATTATCCAATTACATATTTTTATACCAATTTTTCCCTTTTAGATAAAAATATTTAAATTCTTTAATTTTTGTCTCATTTATTTAGTTTTTAATTTTGAATGTTTAACTACAAAACCGATATAATCTACCTACAAAACAAAACAGATGTAATCTACCTACAAAACAGATGTAATCTACCTACAAAACAAAAATAAACTACCTATTGTATAGGAAGAAAAATGCTTTATACCTACAAAACAGATATGATCTACCAACAAAATAAAAATAAACTACCTATTGTATAGGAAGAAAAATGTTGAACCTCCATGGCAGAACATTAGAATAGAAATATGATATAATATACCTCAATTAAATGAACAAATACTAAACAAAAAAAAAGGAACAAATACTAAGCTTCAGTTTACCTTTATGATATGCTGTTTGGACCCAAATTTACACCATCGGCTCGAGTAATCGAGGCCGTTGAGTAAGTATAGCTTCACACCGTCGGGTAGGAAAAGTTAAGATAATTTTGTTTTGGTTATTATTAAGGGATAATGTTATCATAATTATCTTTTAATAATAATTTATTATGAAAGATTTTCCAACTGGAAACACGGTAGCATAATTCAAGTTAATCTAAATGTTTGGCGTGTGGATGTGTAGACGACAGGGTTGTTTTGCGTGCATGGATAACCGAATATTCTTGGCAGGATGCCAAGAATCTGATCAAGCAAATTGCATTAAGTTGGAACTCGTGGGCTTTGAAAAGATTGAAAAGATGGGATCAAGTTTGAACTTTTTGATAAGTGCATAATTGCACCTTGGTTCCAGCACGTGGAGATTATCATTATATTTAGATAATGATGGACAAAATAAGGAGAAAAGAAGATAATGATGGAGGTTTTAAATTGGTTGGATAGTTACATTATGAGTCTGATCCACGCAAAAAACAAAATCTCATGCAATGCTCAGGGATCAATGCAACACGTCCCTATAAATACAGAGGCACTGTGCAACAGAAGGGGATCTCCAATAGAACACACAAAATTGCCCTGCGCAAACCCTCTCAACAACTTTGAGATTTTTTATTTTCTCTTTTCGCTGACACATCTTCCGTTGGCATCAACAGCACTGTGAAAGCAACCGGTGATATCTTAAGTCGGCATAGATAGCTCTGTCACCGTAGAATCAGCCGGTCTCGCAGCATCTTCCGTTGGCATCAACAACACTACGGCGAGGACGGTTGATTACCTATCCAAGTCTCGGTCGAGAAGGGTTTCTAGATCCTGATTGGTCGAGGTCATCTCACCAGCCTTCTCGGCAAAGTGAGGTGTTACAGTTATTACATTCGGCACATTGAAAGCCGAATTTGATATTGAACTTCGTAAGAATAGTAACCTTGTCTTCAGGTTCGAGAGCCCAAGAGGCCGAGACGTGTTCCTTTCTCGGCCGCAATCGCAAGACGCAGAAGTCAGCCGCGCACCCAACGCAACATCAACAAATTTACTCCTCGACCGAGCTCGGCCGACGAGTTGGCACGCCCCGCATTCACCGAAGGACGTAGTTAGCTCATAGATTACTCGGCCTGCGCGCCACGTAGGCTTGGTAGTTTTTAGGGTCAACATATGCACAAAAATATAATAGAGCAAATATAAATGCATAATATTGTATTATTGCTTGCAATTGATAATGTATTGCCGAACGAATATGTAAAAAAATTGTGAAAGCTATGTAAAAACTGAAATTTTCATGAAGGAATTTGGAGAGAGGAACGCAAAATATCACCCATGAAAGATGAGAGAAGAAAGAGGAGGATTGATTCCATGATCTAACAAAGGGAATTGTTTAAAAGAAGGAAAAAAAAGGAGGGATGAAACGGATTGGGGGTGGAGATTTTATTGCTATAACTAATCCTACAATTAAGGGATTAGTTAAACCACAAATAATCATATAATTAAGAAATTTTGAATATTTACTACAATTTATAAGTCTAAGGGATAAATATGGTACAAATTATAAATAAGCTTACGTGGAATATCAATTATTGGACCTATTTCAATGCAGTGGACTAATTCTAGTAATGGCTCACAAAATTGGATCTATATCAAATTATCCCTTTGTTTTTTACGTTATATTTACACTAAGGGTTGGGGAGAATATGGAAGAAAATGTTGGTTAGCTGGTTACGTACCCGAATCTAGTACCGGCATGGCCAGTGAGCTTAGAAATTGTAAATATCATGAGATCGTCATCTGCTGGAGCAGGAATTGCTGTAAAATGTGGCCAGTAGTATACACGATCATAGATTGCCTTAGCATTCGGGCCTTGAAAAATTGCCTTCTTCAGCTGCCCATCTGGATTGTTTGGTGAGGTTACAAACTCAACAACATTTGTAGTAGCATCCGAAGTGTTCTGCAGCAAGGCAGCATCTCCCTGAAACATATAGTCCATTGATCGGAAGAACTCCGTTTGCATTTGGTAAAGCTGTGAAAATTCGCATTGAAATCATGAATATCAATATTTGATAGTTTTATTCATTATAAATTTTGCTCGCTGTAAATTCAGAAGTCGGATCTTACACTGTAATAAGGAATTGAAGCTACAACACTTGAAGGTGAAGAGTTGAAGTTATTGGAAGTCGACAGTGCGTTAACTGCAGCATTGAGAAGTTGGGTTGAGCCAGCACCGAAAACAATGTATCTCCCTTCAGTGACCGCATTTCCGACAATGGTATGAATTTCGCGGATGTGCCTCTCAAGCTCTGCTGAGATGCGAGATTGATCAGGGAAGACATAGCTCATTCGATGCCATCCTGCTACTAAAACCGCACTTTTTGATGCATGTTTCGTCCAAAAAGGCTCCAAGAAATATGGGTCCCCACTGCAACAAACAATTTTTGGTGGAATTTGAGCGTTTAGAGAATGAAGTTAATATGCCAAAGAAATTCAAAATTTGTTTTGCAAAACTGTTTGTTCAAGTTTTGCATGGAAAAAAGGAAAAATCAGCTTAATGAAATCCCGTAAGAACTGAGCTATTTTGCGTAAATAAAGATTTGGAGTAAATTGTAGCTATGGTCCCTTAACTTTAAATCAATTTGAGCAATAGTCCCTCAACTAAAAATCCATTACCATTAATCTCTCAACTCATCAAAACGTGCAGCTATGGTCTCTCAACTAAAAATCCATTACTATTGGTCCCTCAACTTATTCAACTGGAGAAATGGTCTCTTAACTTTAACCCAATCGTAGCAATGATCCTTCCAACATAACTCGTTTTGAAAAAAAATTTGACGTAATTGACGAAAAGGACCATAATTACACACTTTGATGAGTTGAGAGACCCTAATTATATAAATGGTTATTCTAACATAACTTATTTTGGCAAAATTTTGATGAAATTGATGAAAATGATTATAGCTACACATTTTGATAAGTTTAGGGACCAATGGTAATGGATTTTTAGTTGAGGGACCATTGCTCTAATTTAATTAAAGTTAAGGGACCATTGCTACAATTTACTCTAAAATTTTGATTCATTTGAAAGCCTTTCCCAAATTTCTCCTTTGTAGGTGTGATATATGCCTGTGAAAATAAGGCTGGCCAAAGCTCCACACAACACAAAGAAGACGAATTAGATGATAGAATTGGGAGTTGGGGGAGTTGGGTGCGCGACACTAATATTAATTAGACGGAACGAGCCTTAAGACCATGCACAACCCTTTTGGTTAAAGCTTAAAAAATTAAGCCACACAATTTTAAACCATAATTTAGAAACAATTGTTTTCCTTCATTGATTATGCCTTAAAATTTAAGCCACACATAATTCTAGCCTAATTTTTTTTCGTTAACTTTTTAAAAAATAATATTTTGTCGATTATTCCAATTTATTTTTATGAATATTTTAATCTAAAAATATTTAAATTCTGAAAAAGTGTATGCTTTATTGATAATCTTCTACCGACCACAAAGACCTTTATAGGGCCGTTTGGTGTTGGAGGTGGAATTAAACTTT
The DNA here is from genome assembly GCA_035220775.1 of Malus fusca. Classification (NCBI taxonomy): domain Eukaryota; kingdom Viridiplantae; phylum Streptophyta; class Magnoliopsida; order Rosales; family Rosaceae; genus Malus; species Malus fusca. The sequence continues at coordinate 4,193,647 of CM069068.1, forward strand.
TTAACAATACGAGCCCACAACTCCTTCGCATTTTTGTTTGTACTTATAGCATCATCTTCGCTAATATAAACTCATGCCAAATAACAAGCAATATTTTCATCACTTGACCAATCAAGTCCTCTAACATGATCTTTTGGCAATTTGAAAAATTTAGAAATAGGATGAAATACTTTTGGGAAGTCGGTAGAAATAAAAAAACGAAAGAATTGTGTGGATGTTTGAACATATACATATGTAATTATAGAGTTTTAATGTGAAATTTAAGTTAAATATATATTTTTAATTATTTTAACTGTTAAATTTAAAATTGGGGCGTCAAATTTTTTTTACCATTGTATATGCTCATATTCAATCACAGCCTTTGATTTAATGTAATAATAAATATTCTTTTTAATCTAGACGGTTGGATCAATCAACGAGCCGTTGATTGTAGCTGTTGGATGGTCGAAAGAGTTGTTAGACACATGATTAGTGGCCGACAAATCTGCAGCGATGGGTCCCAACGACCGTCAGCTTTGTCGCGTGCAACACTTCAAACTTGATGGGCTTTTTTTTTTCCCAGCGTGTCGACATGCATGGTGGGCCCAAGAAAATGAAGCCAGGATTAATTCTTGAATGAAATCTAGCCCAAACATTTATTTTTCCCCATGGATTATTTTGGCCCAATGGTTTCAAATGGCTTGGTTGGATATGGTTTCAAATCGCTTGGTTGGTTGGTCAGTTTATTAAAAGGAAAACTAATGAAAATGGCTTGAAAACTTTGAGTTTTAATGATAAGGATAAAATAAAGGGTAAAATGAATAGTACCATGTTTGACTTTTTTGTGTAAAAATGTGGTTTTTCGTTAAAGTGAACAGTATCGCGGGCTTTTCATTAAAACTCCCTTTATTAAAATGTCCAATTTCTTAAATTTAATTATTTTATTACCAATAATTAGCTCTTCAATGATAAATTTAATATAAAAATCAAATTTTCTTCGTAATTATCTATTTAATTATTATTTTTTTGTTATTTCTTGTTCTTCCTCCTACTACTCTAAACCCCATTTATAGATTTTATTTTGAATTCTTATAATCAACCTATATGACAAGTTAATGATATTTATTTACCTACATGACAAATTCTTTATTATAATCAACCTGTTACAGATTATTGTGTCTTGCTTGTACGTATATTATGTTTTTTTAACCTTTTAGTTACATTTCATATCTCGCTTATAGGTATAATATACATTCATATATTTGTTACTTGAGTTAGGGTATAATGTTTTGCAGATAAATTTATGTTAGTATATTAGTTTTTTTTAATAAGATATTAATTAGATCTTATATAGTTGGAAAATGCATGATTTTAGAAGATTTTAACTGATTTTTAATATTTTAGAAAATATAAAATGATCATAAAAGAAATAAAAATTTGTAATTATATAATTAAACTCAGTTCTAAAAACAATTTATGTTTCTGGATCTAGATCTAAAAGCCCCAATTTTGAATTAAGGGTTGAACATGGTCTGAGAAGTGATAGAATGCAGTTTTAGGTTTTGTCAAGTTTAATAGCAGTAACGGAAACAATGATACATATGCATTATGGTATATATTCGATCTACACCAACTCTCTCGCCCCCTAACAATTAACATTTTAATACTACGCTATCGTTTATCAAAAAAGAAAAATTTAATCTTCTTCCTGCGAAAATTTAGTACAACTTTATAATCAATTAAAGAGTACACCCATATGATAAAAATATGGCGTGTCTATTATTTTAGTATAATATAATAAAAGGTTAAAATTACTATATAAAAAGTTTTAAATTACGAATTTGAACCACATTATTACTAACCTATTATGAGATTAATCCTCCCTCCTCTTAGCATTGAGAATATCGATAGAAAAATAGAAAGTTTGGAATTGTTTGGCTGAGGTAATACATGACATAATGAACAGCAATAATTGATTTTATAGTGGGAATAGCGTACTGTAGAAAAGATTCCTTCACCTTGATGTGATGATGACCGGCGACTTATTTATTTAGTTTGAGAAGGATACATTTTTTGAACCAAATAAAAAAAAGCATAGAAAATGATACATTTTAGGTCGTAGTTGAGTAAAGTAACTTGTATCTATCGCCCACTAGTCTTTGTCTGCTTCTCTGAATCTCTATCAATGGAAATATTCTAAAGCATTGCATTTTAATATGATAAATTATTTGAATATTTTTGTTTCTGGTCCCATGAGTTCGGTTTTTACTTAATACATGATTATGGTGAAGAATGACAGAATGAATGATTTCACTGTGATAATGAGGCGTTTTGTGATAAAATTTAATTCATATTAAATTATGTATATGATTAGGTTGAAGTAAAATCGGTGTGATCATCGTGAACTGCTATTTTCAAATATTTATATGCTATCAAGCGGCTTCCTCCTAATCCAACCAGACCTGACTACCCTCTACCCAACTAGGTTTGATGACCCCAACACAATTAGATGTAACGGCGGTTCTAATTGAGACAATATCAATTTGATTAGAAGTTGGTGACTCTCTAAATCTTAACAGATTATATTTAGAGCTGTTCAAGTAGATCTGTTGATTAGAAGTGGTGGTTGTTAACTCCGGAAAAACAGATTATCTATGATTTCCGAGTTCTTTTTCTTTGTCGGCCATATGCGTCTGAGATTTCCTGAAGGGTTTTTAAACCAAACAAATTAACTAGCACAGTAAGTGTGAGTGTGCAGAGAGAGAAAGAGAAAGAACCTGTCAGCGTTTGCTGCACATCCAGTTAAAAACAAAGAGCAGTCATGGCCTCCATAGCAGGAATTGCACTCACAAACAGGTTCCTTCCCATCAAGAATTAGGCCATCTAAGTACGCTCTTCCATGCCCTGAGCAAGAGATGGTTGCCACGTGCTCAGCTTCTTCTGCTGCTCTTTTGCTCCAACTCAGTTCCCAATCTCCACCCACATACACATAGAGTCTGAAGCTCAGTAATAGATTAAACACTAAAGAAAATGCTAAGCACACAGCGTAGAAGCTTTGTGCTTTAGCCATATGTATATATTTTTAACTTCTTCCAAGGCTCTTGCAATATTTATAGAGCCTTAATCATGTAATGTAAAACAGATTTAGAAACGACAATGATAAATTGACTTTTTTTTTTTTTTTTTTTTTTCAGTAAAAGCGGTAGATTTAACACCAAAAACACACTAAAATTTACAATGGTTGAGGTCAAATTACAAGAAAAGCTCCAAAAGAAAGTTTTAGATTAAACACTAAAGAAAATGCTAAGCACACAGCGTAGAAGCTTTGTGCTTTAGCCATATGTATATATTTTTAACTTCTTCCAAGGCTCTTGCAATATTTATAGAGCCTTAATCATGTAATGTAAAACAGATTTAGAAACGACAATGATAAATTGACTTTTTTTTATTTTTTTATTTTTCAGTAAAAGCGGTAGATTTAACACCAAAAACACACTAAAATTTACAATGGTTGAGGTCAAATTACAAGAAAAGCTCCAAAAGAAAGTTTGGACATCCCAAAACAAAAGTTTGAGCCCATAAACAGTAAACGAAACAGAAAACACTAAATTCCCCGCGAATGTCAACTATGCATCATCGAAAAACTTCCACCCAACATACGCCAAAAATCCAGCCAAACAATTCTCAAAAATGACAGAAAGACGACCTCAACAACCTTCACAAAGCACCATAGATGGCGGAACAGTAGCAACGAACCAAAGAAAGCTAGTGACAGAACTCATTAGCAACAAAGTCACCGAAGACAATAAAGTCGTCAAAGACATATCCATGGGATGTGGTGGTGTAAACACCCAAACCGGGTTTGGGGTAAAACACACTTCTCACTTATATAAGGTAAAATGAATTAGAGTTTAAGATTTCCCGCCATGGAGCCTAGTATAGCCCTCTACCTAGCTCTGCCCTTTCACATAAAATCCCTTATTTCCCTAATGTGGGATTATACTCTCAATAAGACCACTAGAGGTTAATTAATCTAAGGGGTGTTTTTATAGAATATTACTTGGGGATGAGCTCATTCATCCACTTGCAAATAATGTATCTTTACTATAAAGAAAATCATAACCAAACAGTTCAATATCTTAATGTTCATTTGAAGATCATTTATACCAGATTTCATTCAAATCAGAGATCGTTTAATCAATCAAATATATCAAATAAATCAACAATTTCATTAGTATTGAGAGAGGCCAAAAGAACATACGAAGGGGGATATTGCACAATGTTATCAGTTCGAGTTTTAGGTCTCGAGAAGCATATAAACGAGTTTTAGGTTTTGAATTAGATGTATAATTTCTCATAAACATTTCAAAAAATCCTTTTTTTGGTACAATAATATTGGAAGCGGGAGAATGAAACTCAAGATGTTGAATAAAAGAATAGATTCTTTTAACCAACTCTTTTTACACAAAGAGATCCAATCATAGAAAAGACTTTAAATGATGTTAATTGATATAATCAAATGCATTATGCATTGTACCTATGTATTAAGGACAATGAAAAAAAAGTAGCATAATCTATTCTATATATGAACTAAGGAATCACATATTTAGAAAGCAATACCACAGTACATTATATTTGTAATCAAGGAGGAATGAAGGATTGAAACTTGAGTCAACGTCCAACATTCAAACAAGAAATACAAGTAGATAGACCAAGACCTAAAATGGTGACCGCTATATGTAGACTTACATACGGGAGCACGAGTAGTGCTCTCCTATACTTCTGCAAACGTACATAAGGGAGCACGAGTAGTGCTCTACTATATTTCTGCAATATTTCCCTGTAGCAGATTAACACACGTATTGACCCCCTACTTGAGAAGAAATAATTATTTTGCTATTCCTTTCAGCCAAGACTAAATGGTTAAGTCGCTGAAGCAATATATCAAAATCATCTTCGCTTCTTATGAGGGCGAGGCGAACATATCGATCTTCAGCACCAAACAAGCTACCTCTGCGACCATAAACATTCGCTTCTTGTTGCAGAACTCCATAGCAATCTTTATCCTCTTCCCTCTCGCACTTCACCCACGCATAAGCTGCCATGCATATAAATATTAGAGGAAGTTTGGCTTGTTTTATGCTAGGCCAAATGTTATACAGAAAAGTTGATATCAACCCTAGTTTCATTAGAATTTAGGAAAAACCCACATATTCGTTGTCCATCTTTTCATGTTAAAAAACTTACCATAGTGAGATGATACGGTCACTTAATAGCTAGGGTTCTGATACATATTGCAGAAGTGATGTAGATATGATTTGCTTATCTATTGATAAGGTTTCAGTTACTAGCCTTAAGTGTCTATGTGTTGATGATTTTTGGGTTTTAATTTTGTTTTTTTAAAAGAGATTTTATTCTACCTCAACAATAAGTTTTATGACCGACAAGTTATTTCTTATGAATTTAAGTTTTTATGGCGACAATTGCGAGCTTGCAAAAATTAAAACTGTATTATTTAATCAAATAATGCATTTAATTTAAAATTTTAAAATTATTTTTTACGTTTATCCAGTGGTATTCCTCTTTACTTGTAAGTGAGAGGTCTTAGGTTCGATTTTCACCAAAAGCGAATTTGAACCACATTATTGCTAGCCTATTGTGAGGTTAAGCCCAACCCATCCCTTTAGGGGATGTATTCAATTGGGAATTTGAGAGTTTTTAATGGATTTATAAGTCCATAGATTTTTATGGAGTTGAATTGATTTGTAGAGATTCCATATAAAATTTTGGTTCAATTGGGAAGAGGTGAGATTTGTGGATGTTTAAGATACACTACGAAATCTCTCTAGTTCCCTCTAATTTCTCAATTTTTTCAAATTCTTTAAGATTAATACATTATCTTTAAAACTAATACATTATCTTTAAAATATTTCAATTTCATACTTTAATTATCATTTCATTGCAATTTTGTATATCCGTTAATCAAATCGTCAGTTTGACAGTTAAGTGATGACGTAACAAATATGAGACCCAAATGTTTTGATGATGTGGAAAATAAAAATACTTAAAAATTAAATTAAAAATAAAAATAAATTAAAACAAAATTTAAAATTACAAGGGGCCCACCCACCTTCTTCTCCACGGAGAGAGATGGCAATGGCATCCACCCAGATGTAAAAATTGGGTTCAATCCAAAATCGGAAACATCTGGGCACGTCTCGTCGCCTTTGGATCCCTCGGAAATTTCAGGGTAAGGGGTTCTCTATTCCCGTCGTCCGCCCATGAAATTCACAGGAATTTTTAATTTGGGGAAAGATCTGCGTTTCAGATTTTTGGGGAAAGTTCCGTGCTTCACCTCCATCAAATTCTCGATGGTGGCGAGAGTGTTGTGAACGGCGGTGCTCTCGTCGGGGTCCAAGTCGCTTCTTATCTCAGTGGAGCTGTCTCTTCTGGTTTACCAATCATTAGTACTTCGCTCTCGGAATTGGTAACTTTCAAGGTCTTGACAAAAAATTTCATCGTGTTCATCACTTCCACGATTCGTCCAATTCGTACAGTTACGATTCTCCGGCAAGACTCAAATCTTCGGTTTCCATAGGTCACACCGCAGCTCCATTCCCTACCTTCTCTATCGCCGGTGTTCGTAAACTCCAATCCCCTTCCATCGACATCGTCTTACGCCAGTGCACACGGTGGAATTAAATCCGCGCTCCCCGCGGAGAGAGAGATCGAGAGAAGATGAGATAGAGACCGCGACTCTGCGGGGAGAGAAAGGCGGCCCACTGAAATGGAAGAGGAGACCTCGCTGCTCAAAGTGGCAGATGCCATCTCTCTCCGTTGGAGAAAAAGGTGGGCTGGCCACTTTGTAATTTTAAATTGTGTTTTAATTTAGTTTTATTTTAAAATCGATTTTTAATATTTTAATATTTTTATTTTCCACATCATCAAAAAACATGTTCCACATCATCAAAAAACATGTGGGTCTCATATTTGTCACGTCATCACTTAACAGTCAAACTGACGGTTTTGACTAACGAATGTAAGAAATTGCAATGAAATGATAATTAAAGTATGAAATTAAAATGTTTTAAAGATGTTGTATGAAGTTGCAATTATATCCAAACATGAGAGTGTAAAATGTAATTTACCCAAAATAATATAATGAAAAAAATATATTGGTAAATGTATGTGTGCGTGCACACATGCAAAAAATATAACTTAATAGCATATTTACTAATCCGTAATCAGATTAAGAGAAATTGAATTGAGGAGGAATTAGAATGAGGTGGAATAAGAATCAGATTACTATTGAAGTTGTTTACTAAAACTGTTTAGAATCGGAGTATGAATGACATTGATCTATATAATCTGTTTACTAATTCACATGAATCGGAATGAAAACTAATGTGTTTACTAAAATACCCCTAGTTAACTAATCTATTTTATATGCTAATTATTTTTAAACTTTTATTCTTTCATTTTTCTTAGTAGAGAGAACAATTTTATTTTATTTTGTAGTAAATATTTTATTCTTTCATTTTTCCAATTTGTTTTTGTGACCCTTGGTCTCCCCCTCTTTTCCCCATCTTTCTCCCAACCTAAAAAGTTTCTAAAATTTCCTCATCTTTCTCTGCTGCCGACCTATTCCTTTATAACAAATCTTTCTATGCTGCCAACCCACCCCATGTTTGCCAATAAGTTTTCATGCTCCCTCCCTCCATGTCCCAGCCTTGATTTTTTTACCCCAATTTTGAGTTTCCCGGTTGAGGCAGTGAGTGAGCTTTTAACCATGGAGTTGGCGGATCGAAGAATCGAAATGAGAATATATAAGCATAGGGACATGAATTGGGTTTGGGATAAACAACAGCTGACTGAAGGTAAGGAGGAAGATGGACCTTGAAAGCTCCAGTCCCAAGTCGTGGAACAAAGAGGAATCGGAGAAGAAGTTGCAGGGAGTCGACTGAGAGACAAGCAAGAGTGTTGAAGTTGCAAGGGTGTTTTGGGATATCAAAAGAAGTACAAGGGCACTTTAGGAAGAAAAGTTTGATTACTGATGGACCCTTTCTTCCGGAATTCAATTACCATTTATATCTTGGTAATCGGATTCCGGGTAAATCCGGAATTGAATTCCCCATTTTGGACCCTACATTTATTTTCGTTCTCCAAATACAAGTAAACACATGAATGTGTTGGAAGGAATGCAATTCCGATTCCACTTACCTCATTCCCATTTCGTAAACACGTCATAAGAGAGATGTTAAGAACACTCTCTCAAAGTGAGACTGTTTATGGATTCTCTAATACTTTACAGCTTAATGTTAATTCTCGTACCAACATTGTAAAACGTTGTGCAAAAAACATGAGATGACATAGAATCTATAAAGAGTCTCCTTAGTATTTCTTATAACTTAATGCTGTTGAATGATCCCAGGTTGATTTATTTTATCCAACGAAAGATAATGTAGACGTAATACTCAGCTAGGGGAAGCAATTTTTTTCTGATATATATGATGGTGTAGAGAGAATGTTACCCGGTGAAGGTCCTCTAATTTTTTGGAAATACGTGCAGTACTGGGGTGCAATTTTCTGCAGAGAAAACCGGTTTGACAAATGAAGGGTACTGCTCAACTTTTCCCAGCGTTTCTTCAAATTGTCGAACCCAAATTCAAAAATTTCCTTGCCCCGAGTTTCAAGGACGACATTCATAAGCTTCAAAGCTCTTAGCTGAGAGTCCCGGGAAACACCGAAGCTACTTAACTCTAGGTAGGTTTCCATTCTTTGGTACACAGACTTATCTTTCACAACTGCCCACCTGCACAAGGCACAATATTAATGTATCAATGTTGTCCTCCTTTCAACTTGAGGCTTAATCAAAACTTAAACAGGGAACTTTGTGTGTTAAACATATTATTACCCGAATCTAGTACCAGCATGGCCAGTGAACTTAGAAATTGAAAATATCATAAGATCATCATCTGCTGGAGCTGGAATAGCTGTAAAATGTGGCCAGTAATATACACGATCATAGATTGCTTTGGCATTCGGGCCTTGAAAAACTGCCTTCTTCAGCTGCCCATCAGGATTGTTCGGTGAGGTAACATACTCAATAACGTTTGCGGTATCATCTGAGATATTCTGGAACAAGGCCGCATCTCCTTCAAACTTAAAGTCAAGTGATCGAAAAAGCTCCGCTTGTGTCTGATAAAGCTGTTAAAACTCGATGTCAAAATGATGATATACATTAATTGGCAGAGCATATGCGTGAATTATTATTTGTTTTAATTTGTACCATCTAAACTGACAATCATACGTTTGTACAATTGTTTAAATCATAGATGGTACAATCGTTTTAAATTTCGTATGTCGACATTTCGGAAGTAAGATTTAACCTTGTAATAAGGGACTGAAACCAAAACACTTGCAGGTGAGGAGTTAAAGTTATCAGAAGACAACGCGTAAAGTGCAGCGTTGAGAAGATGGGTTGAGCCAGCACCGAAAACAATGTATCTTCCTTCGGTCACAGCATTCCCAACAATGGCATGAACTGTGCGGATGTGATTCTCAAGCTCTGCTGACACGTAAGATTTATCAGGGTAGCTGTAACTCATTCGATGCCATCCTGCTACTGCAATTGCACTTTTAGCTGCATGTTGCATCCAAAAGGGTTCCAAGAAAAATGGGTCTCCGCTGCAACAAAAATGCAAAGGCTCATAAGTCAGCATTTCCTCTACCCATTTGGTAATGTTTCACTCCCAATAAAACAGTTCTTTAATTGGAGTGACATATTAATTGAAATTGTTCTAATCATTAAATTGTAGCATATTTTCTAAAAAATATAGCACTTGGTTCATTTCTTTGTAAGCAAACTTTTTGTACCCTTACGATAACTGTTTGACACTTGTAATCCTTTCGTTTTAAAAGCATTCCCAAGTATAATTTTTTTTTTTGGAAAATTATATTCACACACATCAAATCACTTCTCTCATATCTTTTTAATTTTTTAATATTTTTCTATCAAGTGTTAGTGGTGTGTAAAAAATATTAAAAAAAATTAAGAGGGTGTGTGAATATAATCTCTCTTTCTTTTTTCTAGGGATCCCTCAATTTCAATTAGGCCTGACAAACGGATTGTGTTTGTGTCATACCCGTGATCCTAATGAGTCTTGTCGTTTCAAACTTGTCATCTTAACAAATTCTTAACAAGTGACCCAATAACGATCTGATTTGTTAACGGGTCGTGTCTTTCATGTTAGGTTAACAGGTCATGTAAAAAATTATCATGCCTAATGTCTAAATATGTAAAACGATATCTTATCGGGTCACCTATTAAGTGACTTGATAACGACCCAATATGTTATAGGTTCTTCAAGAACAACTCGATTCATTATCAGGTTGACTCGAAACCTGTTATTTCCGTAATGTTCATATCCGATTAATAGAGTGTGTAAAAACTTGGCTTGCCTAATTTCAAACAACCATTTTTCATTAAATGTCATTTCATTTAAATTTGAATCTTCTTTGTGGGATCTCGAGAATTCGTGATGTAAGATAAACGGACACGATCTCCGAAATCCTTACAAAGAGGATCCAGAGAAGATATTGTTGGGTCTCATTCGGCAGTGCAAAAACAGTGACTGGTGAAGCCCAAAATTGACTTGGCATGATCAAACATCACTAATTCAGAATGAGGATCCTCTTCGGATCTTTTTGTGGGGATTCTGGGATTTTCAAATCGTATCTGTTCATCGTACATCGTACATCTATTTTTCATTATGTATTATTCATGTTTAATTTTAGATAAAAATATTTAAAATAATTTCTGACTGCACGATATACAATGAACAAACATAATTTGAAGATTCCCAAGATTCCCAAAAGAGAATCCCAAGAGGATCCTCATTCATTCATTCATTCAGAACCAGGATCCTCGCCGGATCTTTCCCTAGGGATCCTAGGGATCCCGCAATCTTGTCCGTTCATTTTATATCGTGCGGTCAGTTTTCGTTAGATACTATTTATATTTGAATTTTAAAATTCTAATTTTAAATAATTTCTGACCGCACGATATACGATGAACGGACAAAATTGTGGGATCCCTAGGATCCCTAGGGAATGGATCCGGCGAGGATCCTGGTTCATTCAGGAGCACATGTTCCAGTTATATGGGGCCCAATGCTAAATAATATCAGTAGGAGAATCATTTGCAAAAGGGGGTCCCGAGCCAAAATAAAAATATTCTACTTGATAAAAGACAACATTTCATTTTAGAAGACCCATATAATATAAAGCAAAACTAATAAAAAATCTAAAAAAACTTCTATTTTAATAAAAATTTATTTTTAAAGGTATAATGAATAGTACCAGAAAAATGTATAAATGTAATTTTTTGTTAAAAATAAACAGTACCATAAGTGTTTTGTTAAAACTCCTTATATATAAATGTTGGACCCTCTTCCAGCTTCCTGTCTGCGTTGTAGAAAAAATATTTTAATCTTAATTCTAATATTTTAAATCTTAATCCTGGTAGGAGCTTTGTTTCTGAAAAATATTCCAAACTTCAAGAGGTCTATGCATTTTATCATTATTATTAAATAATATTTGACTATTCAAACTCTAAAGAGGAGCAAGAATTTCTACTCATAGCCAAGTATACGTTTGTTTTTATTAGTTTTTTTTCTTTTTCGGTCTCAGATTCATGGTCGATATTCACTAAGACCTGAAAAACAGAGTCCGTTGATATAGATTTAAAGAAACTATAGCTCCTTTCTTTTTTTAAATTTCTTCCTTGCCTTTTATTTTACAGTTGGGATTTAAATTTTGGGATGATCTAGTAATTCAGATGAAACACTGAGAGCGTACAATGAAAAAGATTTATTTATTTATTTATTTTAAGCTTTAGTGTAATACGGAATTTTAATTGTTTGTAAATCACTGATCTAAAACCCCTACTGAATCAATATCCCAAACTAGAGAGAGTGAGAGAGTGAGAGAGGGGGTACCCGTCAGCGTTTGCTGCACATCCAGTTAAAAACAAAGAGCAGTCAGGGCCTCCATAGCAGGAATTGCACTCACAAACAGTTTCCTTCCCATCAAGAGTTAGGCCATCTAAGTAGGCTCGTCCATGCCCTGAGCAAGGGATTGCTGCTACGTGCTCAGCTTCTTCTGCTGCTCTTCTGCTCCAGCTCAATTTCCACTCTCCTTCCACATACAGTTTGAAGGCACACAGACAGAACAATAGGTTAACAATTATAGAAAAGCTCGCAACATAGATGCTTTTTCCCTTAGGCGCCATATGAATTTAGTTTCTGCTTCTCAGGTTATCTTGCATATATTTATATATAGCCTTATATATGCAAAATAAAATATGAGAATGACAAATTCAAAGCATTTGGAGAGAGAAAATGATGGAATGTTATGATAGGCTATAAATCACTTTCAATTATAATATATATATATATATATATATATCAACTCCAATAATTTAATATATGTTATGAAATGTGGTATAAATGCTAAACATGTGTTTTGTACAAAAGCTAGTTAAAGTGAACTTTGGTGTGTTTTGTGTAAGAAAACTAACCAATGTGGACTTCGGTGAAAACTATTAAATGTATTTGATGAAAATGTCATAGCGAGGTACAATTTTCTTCTTGTATGAAAGATGTTGTCAGGCCAAATGCCCTATAAATAGAGGCATCCATGTAACCTCATGACAACACACCAGATTAAAAGTGAAAAGTAATAATATCACTATCTCTCTCCTCTCTTTATATATATTCTTTGTGTAATATATTGCATCCGTTTCGCTTCTATTTCTAGCAAATATTATCTCTCTTACTTTTACCATAGTAAAATTCTCACAAAGTTAAATCTGGCACGGTTAAATTATTACAAAGTTGCCTTCATCTATAGATAGGTATCATATGTCATTCAATTTATTCATATGCAAGCTAGGGTGATTCAAATCCCGAGTGATCAAATTCTGTTTTTAGCTTTCCTTCTATTTTGATTTTCAGTTAAATGTTGTTCTACAAAATGAAGGATTCGCCATTAACGGATTTACACATTTAGGTGTCTTTAGTGGAAGAAATCTTATTTGTTCAATTTTGTTAACTTTCTTTTCTTACATATGAGTTTAAGGAACACCTGAACACATGGATGTAATATATGTATATAAACATATTTTTTTGGCACTTGTATTTTCAAATTTTCTACACTTTCAACTATATTTCAAATCCCGCAGTAATGAGCGGGTACACCTGCTAGTAACATATAAACCACAAAAATATCATTTCCCAAAAAAATTTATCAGTTCCAAAGGAAAAAAATCTACACTTCGGAATAGACCATGACATCAGATTAGTATCCCTTGTTCATTTTCATCGTTCTCTCAAGTTTTACCAAGACGGTGTCATACAACTAGGCCTGGCAAACGGGTTGTGTGTGTCATTTTCGTGTAACACCTGTTATCTTAACGGGTCGTGTCGTGTCACACCCGTTATTTTAACAGGTCCTTGGTAAAGTGACCCGACCCATTATGACCCGTTAAGAAAAATATTTTTTTTTCTTAAATTTGCACATACCACACATTGCCACATAAATATTACTTCAAAACATTAAAACACATTTGTCGTTTAAGTACTACATCTACACTCGAAAATAAGAGCCTAATAAACAAATAATACATACACTACTAATCTATTACAAATATTAAATGTGCAAGGATATGCAATTAATATATATAATTATTATAGTTTATTCATACTTTTATTAAGTATAACATAAGATTTTGTGATATCCACTAGTGTAAATATTTTAAATTGAAGATTGAATTCACTCTTTGTATTCATATAGGGTCAAGGAGTGTAGCTGTAAAAAAACATCAAAATCGGAGTTAAAATAACCGTTAAATCGTGATTTTTCGTTTTATAACCATCGAAAAGTTTTGTCCCGTTACTTGATCTCTGAATGTTTGTTTTTTGCAATTTTTGGTGTATGCGATCTCGAAGTATATACAAACATGTTTGACGGTTGGATCGTTGAAACTAGTTTTGTAGAATGCGTGTATCTCATCAAAACAATATATTCACTAACACTTAAGAGTTTATTCATACTTTCATTAAGTATAACATAAGATTTGTGGTATCCACTAGTGTAAATATTTTAAATTGAATATCGAATTCAAGCATTGTATTCATATAGGGTCAATTAGTGTATCTGCAAAAAATCATCAAAATCGGAGTTAAAATAACCGTTAAATCGTGATTTTTCTTTTTATAACCGTCGAAAAGTTTTGTCCTGTTACTTGATTTCTGAATGTTTTTTTTTTGCAATTTTTGGCGTATGCGATCTCGAAGTGTATACAAACATGTTTGACGGTTGGATCATTGAAACTACTTTCGTAGAATGAGTATCCTATCAAAACAATAGATTCACTAATACTTAAGAGTTTATTCATACTTTCATTAAGTATAACATAAGATTTTGTGGTATCCACTAGTGTAAATATTTTAAATTGAAGATCGAATTCATTCATTGTATTCATATAGGATCAAGGAGTGTAGCTGTAAAAAATCATCAAAATCGGAGTTAAAATAACCGTTAAATCGTGATTTTTCATTTATAATCGTCGAAAGGTTTTGTCTCGTTACTTGATCTCTGAATGTTTGTTTTTTGCAATTTTTGGCGTATGCGAACTCGAAGCATATACAAACAAGTTTGACGGTTGGATCGTTGAAATTAATTTTGTATGATGCATATCCCATCAAAAAGGTAGATTCACTAACACTTAGAGTTTATTTATACTTTCATTAAGTATAACATAAGATTTTGTGGTATCCACTAGTGTAAATATTTTAAATTGAAGATCGAATTCATTCATTGTATTCATATAGGATTAAGGAGTGTAGCTATAAAAAATAATCAAAATTAGAGTTAAAATAACCGTTAAATCGTGATTTTTCGTTTTATAACCATCGAAAAGTTTTGTTCGGTTACTTGATCTCTGTATGTTTGTTTTTTGCGATTTTTTGCTGATACGATCTCGAAGCATATACAAACAAGTTTGACGGTTTGATCGTTGAAATTAGTTTCATATAATTCGTATCCCATCAAGTTCAATGGTATATATATATTTATTTATTAAGTAGATTTAAATCTATTTATTTTGCACGTATAATTGACCAGTACACGGAGTAGTACATCAGGTGTCATTATAAAAATAGTGGGATATGTGTGATAAAAAGTTAATAACTTAAAAAAAAAAAAAAATTCTCACCACTTTTATTAATTTTCATTTTCCCCTCTCTTTTTTGTTTCCTTTTCAGCTTTTCTTATAATTTTCATTTTTCTCTCCCTTCTTTTTTCTTTAAAGGGCGGCAGCCTACCCATCTTTCCCTCTCTTTTTTGTTTCATTTTCAACTTTTCTTATAATTTTCATTTTCCCTCCCTTTTTCTTCAAAGTGCGCAGCAGGAATGGACTGGAATTATGGAATCAATGGATGCATATTAATTAATAATTATTATAGTTTTTATAAAATTTAATATATATATATATAATTATTATAGTTAATATTTTTGGGGTATAATTATTATAGTTAATTTAATATATATATATATATATATATTAGTTTTTAGGGGTATAAAATTGTTAAATTAATATATATAATTATTATAATATTTTTTTAGGGTTATAAAATTATAAAATTAATATTCTATTTATCGTGTATCGTGTTACCCACGTGTATATCCGAATCAACCCGTTATCTTAACATGTGCTTATCGGGTTACCCAATAACGACCCGATTCGTTATCGTGTCGACCCGAACACCTGTTAATTTCGTGTCGTGTCGTGTCAGGTTATTGGGTCGTGTCAGGAATTGCCAGCCCTACATACAACTGAAAAAAAAAAATAGTAGAAATACATCACATGGATTAGATGTTAAAATAGAAGAAGACCATTCTAATTTTTATATATGTTTTGGGAATCCAATATGTAATGAATCATCTCATATAACACCAAGTATAGGTTGAGAATATTGATTATTCCCATTATTCCCACGCTAACCCAATTATTCCCACGCCAATCCTTCTGGTGTGTAACCGAAAGATACTAATTATGTGTCCGCAACAGAGGTCGTTCGCATCCACCACATGAGCATTACTTTATTCTAGATGGTGACGTTGTAGCTTGGTTACAGTGCAATTGAAGGGAAGAATTTGGTTTTAATTATGAAATTGTTGTAAATAGTGGGTATGTTTGCCCACATGTGTATAGTAATGTACCACATGTGTATAGTAATATGTATAGTAAATACTCACATGCATATAGTAAGCCTTTCACTATATTGCTTGTGATTTGCTTCTATAAAAGCAAGTCTTATGGAACACAACAAAGGATTTTGGGAGATGAATGTGAGAGGTTCACGGGAAAGAGAGGAAGGAAAAGAAAGAAAGAAAAGAGAGGAAGAGGAGAGGAGATAATAGAGAGAGTTATCTTTGTACTCTTATTATTCCAGATTATAATAAAAGCACCACTGTAGCCCCGATGACGTACTCCAGTCACACTGACTGTAGAGGAACCTCGTAAAAGTTTGTGTCTTGTTCCATTTATTCCACTGCACCCACCGTCGATTTTACAACACGTTATCAGCACGAGAAAGCTCTCGTGTCAGTGGAAAGCACAACGTCACAAATCTTGTTCACCTTTGTCTCCTGGAATCTCACAGATAAGAAAATCTTTTCATTTCATCTTCAAATCTCAGTACAATTGATTTTCTTGAAGCAACTATATATATTGTTGTATGACTGTATATCATCTTTTGCAGAAGCAAAAGAGTACAGACTCAAAATTCATAGAGAATTTGACAGCCATATAAACAGCCTCGGAACTCCAACTTGCAGACCTCGGATTGAAATATGTTCTTCTTCAAAGTTGTTCGTCCGCTCAGTATCTACAACATATCAAAATTTCAGAATACTTTAACGGTGCGATCATCGCAGATGTCTGAAATACCAAACCGGTATACAATTTCCGCAGAAAACTGGACAGCCACCTTATGAGTACCAAAACTCCATTTCGGTAGCTCAGATCAAAATTGTTTCTTCACGAAAGTTGTTCGGTATCCTCTTATCCATATCATACTAAAATTTGAGCTAAATCTAACGGTTTGATCTTTTCATAAGTTGCAGACACTCTTGACTCCAAAACTTATGGGAACCGTTTCGACTTTATCGAAACTCACCGGAGGAAGAACACCAATTGGAACTTATTGTTACTATTATTTACTGAGTAACCAAAATGACTTCAGAACTGTGAAATAAAAATAAAAATAAAAGGAATCAAACAAAAGAAGTGGCAGACCAAGAAAAAGAAAAAGCAAAAGATGAGGACTTAATCATTGCATTTTCTGTTTTGGCATATTTATGTGTATGGTGTTGGTTTAAAGTCCATGTCACAAGTTCTATTTATTTAAAGCAATTTATTTACAGTGGGTAGAATTATTACCCTTTGCTTTAAAGCTTTGATATTTATGTGTATGGTGTTGGTTTAAAGCCCATGTCACAAGTTCTATTTATTTAAAGCAATTTATTTACAGTGGGTAGAATTATTACCCTTTGCTTTAAAGCTTTGATATTTATGTGAATGGTGCTGAATCAAAGCCCTTGTCACAACCTTTATTTACTTTAAAGCAATTTATTTACCATGGACGGTTTTACCGCCTATTGCTTTAAGTTTTGATGATTCTAAATTAAAGCCCTTGTCACAAGCTTTATTTACTTAAATGCAATTTATTCATTATGGTTGGAATTACCGTTTATTTTTAATTTATTTATTGTACTTATCTTTTGTTACAATGAGTATATATAGGACCTGAAGTTCCTTGATCAGATCAGAACCTGCAGTTTCTTGATCCTCATCATATAAAAATGATTGGACCTGAAGTTCCATCATGCAATAGGATTAGGCATGAAGTCCCTTGATCCTGAAGATCAGGACATGAAGTTCCTAGATGAGTACCGTAAGTTTGAAGTGCCGCAGTGCCTTAACTTAATTGTAATAAAAGCCATAAGAGTCTCAGTTTACAGACTATTAAATAAGGACCAGAAGTTCCTTATGTCCATACTCAAAATGGTTTAGCAGAAACATTTATTAAGCAGATGAAATTGATTACCCGCGCTCTGCTCATGAAAACACAATTGCAAGTTTTCTACATGGGGACATGTAAACTTTACATGATGCATTATTAATTCGGTTGAGACATGTTACCAACCATCAATACTTCTCAGTACAACTCGTGTTTGGGAACCAGCCAAACATTATACTTTTACGAGTTTTTGGTTGTGTTATCTATGTGCCTATTGCACAACCACAATATATTAAAATGAGGCATCAACACAAACTGGGAATTTATGTTGGATTTGATTCACCATTTATCATTCAATACCTAGAACCCTTGACTGGGGATATGTTTACCGCGTGGTTTGCGGACTATCATTTTGATAAGACAATTTTCCCGCCATTAGGGGGAGAAAATAACATTGTTCTAGAAGAACGATGAGAAAATAACATCATTTCAGAAGAATGATAAGAAAATACCGTTCCAGAAGAACGAAGAGAATTTGTCTTATTTTGATTCACGAAGCAATCAATGAGAAAATGAAATAGGAATAATTGAATAATGTAACGAAAGTGATGAAATCATATATACTTGCTGCAAATGTGCCTACAAGAATTAATATCCCTGTTGGACAATATAGTGAGGCAGTAAATGATTTCTCTGTTGCACGCCTGAAGCATGGCAGACTTTTAGACTCAAAAGGTTTAGTTATTTGAAAGAAGAAGAATATGGCACTACTGAACTATTGCATTCCCGAAGCATAACTGTTGCATGCCAGAAGCATGACAGTCGTTGCATAGATACATGTCCCAGATATGACAATCCGCGGACATGGGAATGTTGATGTCTCATGCATGAAGCATGATAGACGTATAGGTTCCAATGACTTAACTCCCGGAAGTGGAGATTAAAATTCAAGCTCTATAACGCTCAAGAGGAGGTTATGATCCGCATTCTCTAAATTACGACTATCCTGGAAGAGATAGTGTAATGCCCTTGAAGAGGCAATGGATATCCAAAGAAATGAAAACTTTTATGCATGCGCATGCACATGAGAATATGGGATCACGGATTGATGATAACCAATGGTAATTTTGGTTTTTACAAGTAACTACTAAATTCAGCAATGAGCTGTGTTAATATTGAGTCACGTTCTTTTGTTCGTCGACAAAAGGAAAATTATTGGCAAAAATGGAGAAAGGCAATTCCATTACAATTTTGTAAGAACGTGGAAAAATGGACCTATATATTTGAATACAATACAAATAGCCAAAAGATGTTGAACCAAGGAGGTTACATATGGGCATTTGTAATACATTGTAATACAGTGTAATACACTCACATGATATGACACAAGGTTACTAATTGAAACCTGAAATTATACTCTTGTAAACGAGTTCATATAAATGGAGAATTATATACGAATGGTTGTGAGTCGCCCACATTATATCTCCATAAGTAAATCCCTCAAGTATACATGGGAGCAAATTGCTTTGTATAAATTCCAAAGGAAAATGTGTCATGAAGTGTAGAAAATCCCTGAAGGATTCAAATTGCTTGAAGTAAGCCCCCGAAGGGTAAAGCATAAAATATGTACTCAATACCAATGGATGATATAAATTGCCTTAGTGAGTACTATCATTATGATATTGTTGCAACATACTAAAATCTCTTGCAAGAGTCAATGACATTAAATTAGAACTCCTGAAGAGTTGATGATATTAAATTGAGACTCCTGAAAAGTCAAGAAAGATTATAAAGTGTTGAGAGAATTATTGTCTCGAGCTGCAGATCGAACAATCTACCAACACGAATATTACCCATGATGTTTATGATATTAAAAGAACCATATGGATTGAAGATTATGAGTTGAATACTCAAATGATGAAGACACTAAGAATAATCATTTATCTTCGTGAGGGTAAAGATAAATTAATATTTGGTCCAGAAGTACCACATCTTAGTGAAGTATATGCTTTATTGTATTTGGCACAATACATTGAATGAAATAAAGCTTATCTATTAATATCTCCAAGAAATTACAGATATGTACATACTCATGAGTTAAAACAAACAAACAGGATAGAGCCTTCACAAAGGTTGCTCATGTGAAACGTCAGTACTCGGAAGTACCCTAGAAGGGGGAAGCGCTGGAGATTGATCATGTGGCACCCCAGTACTTAGCAAAACACCAGAAAGGGAAGGCATCAGTTGCTTTCGGAATCTAGCAACGAACCTCTGGTGATCACTTTGAATCCGACTTTCGGATTCCTGCAGTTGGTCGAGCTTTCTTTTCATGCTCGTCGAGTAATTATTTGCAAGCACGTGCAACACTCTATTCTCGTGCTTGAGCCCTCTGATCTCTTGTTTAAGACTTGCCACATCCGCCATCAATGATTCAACTTGGCGAGTTTGAGCAAGTAGGCGTTGACTCATATTGGAAACAGAGCATGCACATTGAACACTGAGAGCCAAAGAGTCTTGAACGGCCAACTCATCAGACCGTTTTGAAAGGATCATGTTATCCTTTGGAGTGAGAAGATTCCTAGCTACCACAGTAGCGGTTATGTTATTCTTCATCACAGAGTCCCCAACTGTAAGAGGACCATTAGAAGATAAGAAGGACGGGCGCCATATATTATCTTGATGTTGCTCATCTGTATCACTCATAAGACTCAAATCTAAGCAAATTTTAGATGGGCAAGTCATTTTCAGAAATGATGAAGGAAAAATGAGATCAAATAAAATTTCAGAAGTACAAGATAGAGGAAATTTCTCAGGCAGCAACTTTCTGAGCATACTCTTGAACACAATTGATGTCTCTATAAAAGAAGAGGCAACATAGCCACTTGTTCAAAGATCGAAGAGGCACCACTCTCCGAATTTCAAAAGCCAGATTTTCCTGAATAAAGTTCGTTGGCATTTTTCAGACGTAATCCCAACTTTTTCGGATATCGCGTGCAACTTTGTCAAAGATCTCTGACAAAGTTGAAACCGCGTAAATCTTACTGTTCTGTTTACACCACAGTTGCTGACAAGAGTAAAAGCACAGCACCACACTTGCTATTGAGAAATCTCTATATATGTCGACCTCTGTTCTCCATAACAAGGAAGACCTGCAATAATGTCCAACTCTTCCTCATCTTTGAGAATGCATCTTCAACAAAGCATCTCGAAATGCTCAGTTTTCTTCCTCTCCGAGAATACCTCTTCAAACAAGTCACACCAGAGCAAGATTATCTCATATCTTCAAGGACGAGAGCAAGAGTATCTCATATCATGCAATCTCCCTGTCATTTCCTTTGTCCTTGTTCTTACCTGCAAAGACAAGGATAAAGAAAGCAATATGTCGGAACCTCCACTCAAACTCCCAGTAAGGAACCGACTGCCTGGAACCTTTCCTGATTGCTTACCTAGCTCTCGAGTAGTCATCTTCAACTGTTGTTGGAGCTGGGTCCCCAGTCACCAAGAAATGATGAACCATTCAAATGCAAGGTTTTGCATTTCACTCCTGCATCAGGGGACAAATCCTACAAGAGAAGATGCCACACATGCATGGGGGAAAACCAGGGAAAATACTACTTAAGCCAGGGGAGCAAGTAAGGAAAGTGAAAATGATACATTGAAGCATGTAGAGACAAGTGCAATGAACACGTGTTGATTCATCCCCAACTAAGCCGAAGATCACTTGTCATGTGAAGCTCCCCATGGTCCAATTTCATTCAAGATTAAGCCTCGAAGTCCTTGAAGAAATCACAAGTCCGATTCAATATCAAGTGTCCAACACTTTTGAATCAAATTCCGCTCCAGATAAAAGGAGTAAATTCAGATCTTCGATGCTAGTCTAGCAGAAGGCCCTCTAGCCCAGTTCAAGAACAAGCCTGTGGAAAGTTAACAACAAGTAAAACATCTCTTTCGGCAACTATTCTTACTAAGAGACTGAAGCAGAATGATCAACGATCAGCCTAAATGATTTGAAATCAGGGGGAGATACTTATCAGGGGGAGCATCCAAAACAGATCAAGATTTTAACAAGTCAATCGAAGACTTATGTGGGCATCCAAGGGGGAGTGTTGTAAATAGTGGGTATGTTTGCCCACATGTGTATAGTAATGTACCACATGTGTATAGTAATATGTATAGTAAATACTCACATGCATATAGTAAGCCTTTCACTATATTGCTTGTGATTTACTTCTATAAAAGCAAGTCTTATGGAACACAACAAAGGATTTTGGGAGATGAATGTGAGAGGTTCACGGGAAAGAGAGGAAGGAAAAGAAAGAAAGAAAAGAGAGGAAGAGGAGAGGAGATAATAGAGAGAGTTATCTTTGTACTCTTATTATTTCAGATTATAATAAAAGCACCACTGTAGCCCTGAGGACGTACTCCAGTCACACTGACTGTAGAGGAACCTCGTAAATTTTGTGTCTTGTTCCATTTATTCCACTGCACCCACCGTCGATTTTACAACAGAAATTTCCTTCTTTTATATTTTATTTTATGTAATATGGCTATGGTGTGAGTTTCTGAGTTTGGGCCCTACATGGATTGTAGTGTGGATTTGTGAGTTTGGTCCTATTGTGCTCCTTAGCTAGAGCAATGCTTTTGCCCGTTTAAATCTGTACTAGGCGACACACTTCGACTCGAAATGTCCACTTGAACTTCTAATCGAGCTACGTTGACCGATACTAAGAAGGTGACGAAGTCATAAAGTATAGTGATGTGAAAAATATGAGTAAATTTAAACCTAAAAATGACTAAATGGAAGAATGCACATGTGAGCGAAAATTGAACCCATTTCACACATGATGTCAGAGCATAAGTAAAGTACAATAAAATTAGGATAAGAAGTATACCATCGGAAGTAATGTCCTATACCAACTTTTGCCAGAAATCCTTGTTGACACAAGAGCCTTGCCACTAAAACCTGGAGGGGCGAAAAAGGTGAGTGGGCCTGAAAATAATGTTTGTAAAAATCTTTTCCAAAATGTGTAACCCCTCGCCGTAAAACAAGTATAGTTTCCAAATTTATATACTACATATAGTAAGAAAACAATTACGTAAACAATAATATTTCAGAAATACGGTAAATCACAACATTTCACTTATAAAACATATAACATATGGTGTGATCACAGTATCTTGCATAACAGACATATAATATCAATGCTGACATACGAGCTCATGCAGAGATATTCTGACATAAACAAGACTGGGTGTAATGATGATCTACGCTCTAGTACTAAAATCACGTGAAGACTGACGTTATACACGTCACATACGCGTCATAATTGCCTATAGCAATCTAGGACATGACTGGCATCTACAATGGATCTAAAGTGAATGTATCATTGCGATGTGAACATACACAGGCTAGCCTTGGGCCGGACAAGTACTAACACCAGTGTAGCATGCATGATGAGCAGTTAACATAAATATGATCATGCAACGGTAAATTGATAATTCTAGTCAACATAATACTATTCATGGCCGTAAATATAATTAAGGCGTCATATAATAATACGCATACATGTGCATCCCGTAAGACGTAGAACAATTTCATAAACTCCGTCAATGCACTAATTCTTATAAACGTTAAACTAATCTTGGTGTAACGCATAAAATTCTTTATTATATAAAGGGAAACTAAATAAATATATAATATTTGAAGGTAAAGGCCCACTCACAAATCATGTCGTTGGGTTGAACCCGCTTTACGACATTGAAGATCATTGGGATGCGTTTTACCTAGAAATGAAACCATTTATGTTAATATATATCGTACTAAAGTAAATTCGCGTATTCGTACAAAGTACAGTGAATAAAGGAACTATTTTAAAATGATCGAATTTCGAAAAACAAAGGGTGAATTCAGATTCAGCACATCGAGTAACCTAAGAAGGGACCTCGGGTTCCTCCACGAGCCTTCCTCGCTAAGCCTGCAGATTTGCAGGTTTTTGGTCCCATTTTCAGAGCTTATTTCTAGCTCATTTCTCAGTCATTTTCAGTGTTCTATATATGGATTTGAAGATAGGAATGAGAATGAAAGAGATATACCAGTTTGAGGTCCAACGGAGGCCAAAAAGGGCCTAAAAGTGGCCTGATGGTCACGATTTCCTTTGCTGAAAATTTGGGGGATCTCCCCTTCATCGATTCAGTGCTACATCATCGTTCAAAACATATACAGAAGATCAAGATCGAACCACAAGAACAAAAAGGAAAGATTTAGAATGTCCTGAGGCTTACCGTAGTCGGAAAGTCAAGAATTGGCCGAATTTTGTTTGGGGACGATAATGAACAATGGCACAAGCCACTGCCTACAAGGTGTGAGGTCTCTGCCCTGGGTCCGTGTTCATAATGGTGACACACTGTGAGGCTGATGGTGGTCATAGGACTTGCCAAAGTGGCAATGGAGAATATGTGGCTCGGTGGTTATTTTACAGAGGAGGATAGATGCGAAGATGAAGGGTGGAGAGGAAAGAGAGAGTTTGAGACAGAGTGAGAGATAGGGAAAAGTGAGACGGATGAGAGAGCGAAATGAGGGAGAGACAAGTGATGTGGCAGCAAGGGAGAGGGGGCCGATGTTGGAAATGTGCCCTAAAGCCATTCATATGATGATACTTTACGGATATTTCACATGTTAAACTAATCTAGTTTACATATAAAAGGCAAACATTATTGTTTGAGGCGTCTCATATAAATGTTATATGCTTAAACGATAAAGTCCAAGGAATATGTGATTGGAAGAATGCAATCTAATGTAGTTAGATTAATGAGACCATTCTTTCGTAGACACATCCTAAACGTTCCTGATCATAGGATTGCCAATTGGGCATTGACAGTTCAATAAGATCAGTACGTGCTATGTCTTCTCTCAGGGAGAGTGACTAGTCTCGAGTCATTGGTGTGTGTGACATCAAGACAAGTACGTAGGTGCTCAATAGAGAATGAGTTCACTGAACACGATCAACCAGGAGTTCTCATACTCATGTCACATGAGAACTCATGTTTGGGATAATGCAAATTAGTCCTTTGACCTGAGGCATCACAGTTGTTGTCTTGTGGTTAAGTCCTTGATCTTTGATTATGCCAAAGTCACCCCATCGGGGTGTCCACGACATCATTGGGGTTAAGCCACTTAGTCATGGAGACAAGTGAATGCGCAACAAGGGATCTCTAACCTTCAATTGGCTTGAGGGAGAATACTCTATGATATGATTAAAATCTCTGGCCAGAGTATGAATGAGATTGGGGAATGCGTTCCAAATCACATTCAAGGTAATCATAAAATGCAAATGAATCACATTGGATAGTAGACATGAATAAATAAACTATCAAACCAAACAATGTGGTCAAGAGTATTAGATTAGAGAAAGACCGTATTGCATTTGTAATCCTAAACTGAATAGGTTCTCTACCTCTTCTGATTAGCTTGGGTAGCCATGATATGCTGCTAGGTGTCACTCATGGTTTGTGGAAGCCCTAAACGTGTGTAATCACTAAAGGGAGAATTGAAAGTAAGTTTCAATTCACAATCGATGTAAAATGGTTTTAATCGCCCACTGCCTCGCTAAAAGGAACCTAATGTATCGTACACCAAATAAGGTGTAGATTGAAGAAACAAAGGAGATGAATTAAATGGTTTAATTATTTATGGCAAGGATTAATTAATATGTTAATTAATCAAACGAATAAGTTCGTTAAAGACCTCGGGATAGTTTTGGACCTTAAGGCCCAATGGGCTTCGAACGTCAAAGCCCATTGACTTAAGTTGTATGACAACTTAATGAATAAAGATTCACAAAGGCCCAAAAGCCCATATCCATTTAGTGTTGAATTAGGGTTTTTGGTTCTTTAGGTCATTTAAAGAAGTGACTATATAAAGAACTTTATAACCTAAAATTCAATAGTTGTTGATTTTAGAGAAAATTGGTGAGAACACAAAGCTTCCATTTCTCTCTAAGAGGCCAACCACCTTGGGGGATATTGTCTAGCAATTCTATTTCCTCAAGGTCACTCATTTCCTCTCCAATCCAACCTTGGTGTAGAATCTTTAGAGGTTCTCAATTTTGGGAACTTGGAGAACCTATTCTTCTAACCAAATCCATGGAGCTAAGAAGCAAGGAATGAAGGCCCTATCTCTTGGGTGATTATCCTTTGCATATGCAAAGAGGAATCTACAAAGGTAAATATTTCTCAACTAACAAATTGTTGTTTTTAAGTTGAGTCAAGGTTCACCAATCTACTAGGCTTTGAATTTCATGGTAGATGTTTTGTTTTTGAATGCATGAAAGCATGATTCCGCCTTTAATTGTTAATTGCATGCTATATGATGTTATTCAAATGAACATGTTTTACACAAAATTTCCTTCAAGTGGTATCAGAGCCTAGGTCTAGTAGTTGGTGAATCATTTTGGGTTTTGTAGTTCATATTTTTTGATTTAAAAGTTGTAATATGTTACAAGCTTTATTCTTGTTTCTTTGAATGTAAATTTTGTTAGAAAATTTGCCATCTCAAATGTTGTAGATGTAGTTCATATGAGCATGAATTTTGGAGCTAAAATTTGGTGCCATGTTTTTTGGGAAATTCGGCCAAATCCAAAGGGTGATTTTTTGGGTTCATGTTTGTCTTGTTAAAATGGTTTTAAAGTGACTTTTGGAACCCCTAAGTACCCTAGGATGTTAACCCTCTTTTGAGTGATGAAAATTTGAGTTTTGGTGAGTGAAAACATTCATGGAGCTGTTATGAGTTTTCATGAGTGTTCTTCAATGTTCTTGAAGTTCTTGCCAAGAACAAAAAGTTTTGAAGTTTTGATTCAAAATGTTTTATGTTTTTACATAAAGTTTTGGTTTAATTTTAGTGGGTGATGATTATTTGTAAAGTATTATTAATGGTTTTAATGGTAGACAAACTTTTTTAAAAGTTTGACATAAATTCAATTAATGGTTATAATGGTAGACAAACTTTTTTAAAAGTTTAACATAAATTCAAAATATTTCATCTTTACCTCACCTAATAAAACCCACTTACAAAAACTTTGTAAAAATCATTTTTTTTTCTATCATGGCCGGCCACCCTAAGTAAATAGGGTATTTTTGGGTCTTTTATTCAATTACATAAAGTTTTGATACTTTTGTGTATTTGCACTTTGGCCCAAAAGTTTACGTTTTTACGTTAAGGTCCAAAAACGTTAAAGGACAAATTGTTTTGCTCCTTTAATGAAGTTTTTTGTATTTGTTGAAATTTTTGGGTTCTAGTTGTAATTACATGAAGTAGTGGACTTTTGTGTTTTTACAAAGTGACCCCAAAAGTTTGTGTTTCGCAATATAGCCCAAAAAGTTGTGGTTATTGCATGATGGCCCAAATTAAGTAGGGAACAAAAATTGTTTTGTCTCTTTAAATGAGAATTGGATTTTCATTTCATTTAGCTCCATTTAAATCAATTTTATGGATACAAAAACCAAATGAAAATGTTGCATTCAATTTAATTAGTTAAAATGTTAATTAATTAAAGGGTGATTATGAACCTAAGCCTACGATAATTGAGCTATGTGATAGGCCGTTTCAAATTTGTTTGAACCATGGGAATGTGTAGATTAATTTTGGTTGTAATTTGATTTGATCAAATGTTGTAAAAGAGCATAAGCTCTTCTTTACTTTAAAGTAATTTGTTTTATGCAAATGTTGTAATGAGCATAAGCTCACCTTTACTTTGAAGTACTTCTTTCTTGCTTTATTTGATATGCATGAAAATGAAGTAGTTGGGTCCAACGCCCCTAAGACAACACGCCTTAATGTGATTAAACGCGTAACTAAAATCAATCTCCATCCCTAGTCCGAGATTCAACACTAGGCTCGTGTTGAATCTAAACAAAGGTTCATAGTCATCCTAAGGCCCTAAGGCAACTATATAGTCCATCAAATGAATGCAAACCTTATGTTAGTAGTATCATATACTCTTGCTTTAAAAACCGTTTTATAAGTATAGTGGGAGTATTATATACAACTAAATTGAATCAAATGGACCAATAGTTGTAATAGGACCAAAATTGTTTTAATAAAGATTAAAATGAATATGTTTATGTGATGAGACCTAAAACCCTCAACCAAACCATTATTAAGTTGAAAAGCGTGAGAGTGCTTAGAACACTCTTCCGTGGCCTTCCACCGTGGTAGCTCCAATCGTTTATGACTTGTACACCGGCTTCACCCTATCATGGGGGAGTACAAAGTGCATGCTTATACTCAGGAGGAGTCTATATACATACTTGATGAGGTTAGTGTAGGCAACGAGGATGGCCAATATCATATCATTGTGAGGCTATTCTTGAACCCCTTCACGAACTAAGCATGGTGGGAATGACTTAACTAAGTGCAATGGAGCCAATATCATATCATTGTGAGGCAACATTCTCTAGAGGCCAAATTGATGGGTACTTGCATTAGTTGCAAATGAGTAAGTGTACTCTCTCATTATTATTAATGCTAGCCAATATCATATCATTGTGAGGTGGGCTTGGTAATAGTGAGTCTCCCATAACCTACTAAGAGTTTCCTCAAAAACTCTCGAATTCCAATGAGGGATATGGAATTTGCCAAAAATAGTGGGTGGTGCTATTTGATTTAAAGACCCGAATCAAATGGCTTAAAATCAATCAATTTATATTCGTTATGTATTTGTTTACCAATATATTTGCAAACGCTATCCAAAACTTGACAAAGAAAATCCGAATGTTTTAGTTTCCGGACTTGGTAACACAATCCCAAAGATTGTCTTAAATGGATTGTGCATGTACCTAAGAAGTCTCATCCTCACAATCTTCCTATTGATAATGTATCATTGGAAGAACATGTTAGAAATGTCTATCATGAAGAGGACAACACAAACAACCAATGCTTATTCCTTCGTTATATGAACAAAGGAACTTAAGAAGATTAGCATAAAGACAAGGACACTTTTAGTGTCATAATTCTTCACTTACAAATTGTTGTATGAAGAAATAAGAGTTGCCTTGAACAACTCTTGAAAGTTTGTAATTATGTTTAGAACATAATGGTTGGTTGACAAAAATAGTCCATCAACATGGACTTATGATGATTTTGAATCATTGAGTGTTGAAGTGATAAACCACTTAACGAGACGGAAACTAGGCTAGGACTTCACCTTTATGTCCCTATCCTAATGGTTCACTAAGTTTATTGTAAACTATGTAGTGAACAATAACCAAACACTCTCCAAAATGTTTGATGTGTATAACACAATTGAAAAAGGTTTCAAGAGAGATAGTGGGAGTTTAGGGACCATGACTATTGTAGTCAAAGGAGAAGTCAAATGAAGAAGATAAAATTAACTCCAAGGGAACAAACTTTCTTTATGAAAGGATGGACATTGGAAGGGGTATTTGCAAGAAATGTCTTGCAAATTTCAAGAACACACCTTTCGAAGGTGTTGTAAATTGTTCTTGAATAGTTCAAAACAGTTGGTTTTCTACTTGAATGCATGATTCCGTATTAGTAACTATGTTTTACAATCGTTGTAAAAGTGTGGCTAATAAGAAGTAGAAGATTAATGAGAGAAGAGAAAGTACTTCACATTCGGAACGTGAATAAAATATAGATCTCTGCGAAAGCAGATGGTACTAACTTCCTCATATAAACTACCAAAGAAATTGGAAAAACCAAAGATTGTCTTTACATTCCAATTTTAAGGAACTTAATTCCGTCACTATAATAGAGATGGATGAATGTTTTGTTTGACAAAACATTGTTCTTTATTAATCAATGATTGGATTATAGTAATCTAATTGATTGTCTCTATAGTAGAGATGATATGGTAGCGTTAACTGTTTAGAATATAATGATGCTTAAAACCCAAAAGGTTGCAAGATAGTGGCAATTGTCCACAACATAATACTACTCATGTTGTATGACATTCACCGAAGATCACTCTCGGTTGGACTATAGTTTATTATGAATAAACACAAGTCCGAATACTTTGCAAAAGGTTTCAAAGAATTCAAGAAATGTAAGTTGATGAGTAAGACGTCTAAAGTACTTACCTCCTTAGATTTGATCCAAGGAAAGGTAACACTTTAGATGAGTTTCCTTGAAAGATATCAAGGAAATTAGCATCATAAGATAAATGATTTTCTCCATTAGGAGAAGAACGAACTTGAATAAGATTTAGTTCGTTGGATATTATCAATTACCCATATATAGGATATATATGCTTCTAAGACAATATGATTGTCAATTAGAAGATCTTCCAAAATTTTCATAACTCCATAGGATGTAGTTGGAAAGAAAAACAAATCTTAATCATGTTAAGATTTGGGGTTGTGTGCTAATAAGCAATATTTGTTTAAAAATTATCTTGTGGATATCCTTAAATTAACCTTTGGATATCACTTCTATAAACCAACCAACAAATGTTGTTTGTTGAGTAGTTCATTGTAATCCTACAATGTGATTTGCCTTAGAGCAAATGAACTAGGAATAGAACTCAAAAGAATGGGTTCTTTGAGAGACAAGATGATAATCAACAAATATAACAACCTAGTTCCTATACCACAAGCTCCAAGGTAGTCAAGAAGGATTTATAAACCGTCTCAGTTGAATGGTTTGAACTTTATGACTACATTGAGTGTATATACGATATATACTCAAGAAATGGTAAAGTACCATTTGACCCGAAATAATGAAACCTTCATAGCTAATTGGTAGCTTAAGGTGACTACAATCAAAGAGAATGGTTGACTTTGAAGGAACCATCTTTGACGTAGTCTTAGTTTCAATTAATTCGAAGATTGCTAGCTACAACTAAATGGTGATTCAATGTTTGGACATGATATAGGTTTCCGAAACCATTATTAAGATAGTCTTGATAATTTATGTCTAAAACTATGAATCACAAAACATGTAAGTTGTAGAGATCCAACCATCATGGATCTTAGCAAGCTAGTGGGAGCCATAAGCGTCTTATGAGAGAAAGATCAAAATTGTTTGATTTCTCATATAGATGTAAATGAATCTTTTGTTTACTAGGTTTACAAAAGATTAGTGGGAGTTAATCATATTCCTAAATTTGAATATATGTATGATATATTAATTTTGGAAATGAAAAGAATACTTCATTGTTAAAGTTATGACTTTAAAACTTTCTATAACGATAGAATGTATATGGGAGACATAGTCTATATACATGGGATGGAAATCTATAATGATAGATTTTAGGATATAATTGGATTATATCATGCCCTAATAATAGACAAAAGGTTGCTAGGAAGTTTCTCATATAATGATAAACTTTAATAAGAAGAACAACTCTAGTGAGACTAGGAGGTAGCTCTTCTCAAAGGGAACGTACCCTTTGACTCCCAAAGAAATAATGCGTAAATCGAATCCTTTATGCATACGCAGAAAGGTGATTTATGTATTTCATATTGTATGAAAAACATTGATATGAGTTGTACCTAGAAAGGTACAAGGCGATATCAGTGCAAGCCCAGGATCAGAACCATGGCAACTGTCAAGTAAATCCTTAAGTATTTAAGAAATACTAAAGGATAGGTTCCTCGAAGAATGAGGAAGAATTAGAGTAACGTAATGGAAGCGTAAATGTATTAGATTGTGAATCTAATCCATCATTGGATGTTTCTTCATTATGAATGAAGAGATAAACATATATCTCTTTATTATGACTAAAGAGATATTTGGATGGAAACATTAAAGTAATGACTTTAGTGTGTTCCATTATGAATGCAAAATATATTGCCATATAGAAGTTTACAACAATGTTGTTTGGATGGGAAAGTTCATTTATGAACTCTCTATTCGGTTCCAACCAGAAAGTGTATCTAGTGTACTGACACTACGACACTAATGGGGCGATAGCTCAAGCCTGGGAATCAAGGTCTCATCAAGATCCGAACTCATATGAGAGACTGAACCACATGATTGGGAATCATGTATAATGGTGACGTCGATATTCTCAAGGTTGCTTCTATGGATAACATATAGATATCCATTTCCTAGGCCTACTATTCAGCCATTTAGGAAATGACTACAGAAGAGGAATCATAACAGATGACCAAGCTGATTGGCTCTAGTGCAAGTGGGAGATTGTTGGAAATGTGCCCTAAAGCCATTCATATGATGATACTTTACGGATATTTCACATGTTAAACTAATCTAGTTTACATATAAAAGGCAAACATTATTGTTTGAGGCGTCTCATATAAATGTTATATGCTTAAACGATAAAGTCCAAGGAATATGTGATTGGAAGAATGCAATCTAATGTAGTTAGATTAATGAGACCATTCTTTCGTAGACACATCCTAAACGTTCCTGATCATAGGATTGCCAATTGGGCATTGACAGTCCGATAAGATTAGTACGTGCTATGTCTTCTCTCAGGGAGAGTGACTAGTCTCGAGTCATTGGTGTGTGTGACATCAAGACAAGTACGTAGGTGCTCAATAGAGAATGAGTTCACTGAACACGATCAACCAGGAGTTCTCATACTCATGTCATATGAGAACTCATGTTTGGGATAATGCAAATTAGTCCTTTGACCTGAGGCATCACAGTTGTTGTCTTGTGGTTAAGTCCTTGATCTTTGATTATGCCAAAGTCACCCCATCGGGGTGTCCACGACATCATTGGGGTTAAGCCACTTAGTCATGAAGACAAGTGAATGCGCAACAAGGGATCTCTAACCTTCAATTGGCTTGAGGGAGAATACTCTATGATATGATTAAAATCTCTGGCCAGAGTATGAATGAGATTGGGGAATGCGTTCCAAATCACATTCAAGGTAATCATAAAATGCAAATGAATCACATTGGATAGTAGACATGAATAAATAAACTATCAAACCAAACAATGTGGTCAAGAGTATTAGATTAGAGAAAGACCGTATTGCATTTGTAATCCTAAACTGAATAGGTTCTCTACCTCTTCTGATTAGCTTGGGTAGCCATGATATGCTGCTAGGTGTCACTCATGGTTTGTGGAAGCCCTAAACGTGTGTAATCACTAAAGGGAGAATTGAAAGTAAGTTTCAATTCACAATCGATGTAAAATGGTTTTAATCGCCCACTGCCTCGCTAAAAGGAACCTAATGTATCGTACACCAAATAAGGTGGAGATTGAAGAAACAAAGGAGATGAATTAAATGGTTTAATTATTTATGGCAAGGATTAATTAATATGTTAATTAATTAAACGAATAAGTTCGTTAAAGACCTCGGGATAGTTTTGGACCTTAAGGCCCAATGGGCTTCGAACGTCAAAGCCCATTGACTTAAGTTGTATGACAACTTAATGAATAAAGATTCACAAAGGCCCAAAAGCCCATATCCATTTAGTGTTGAATTAGGGTTTTTGGTTCTTTAGGTCATTTAAAGAAGTGACTATATAAAGAACTTTATAACCTAAAATTCAATAGTTGTTGATTTTAGAGAAAATTGGTGAGAACACAAAGCTTCCATTTCTCTCTAAGAGGCCAACCACCTTGGGGGATATTGTCTAGCAATTCTATTTCCTCAAGGTCACTCATTTCCTCTCCAATCCAACCTTGGTGTAGAATCTTTAGAGGTTCTCAATTTTGGGAACTTGGAGAACCTATTCTTCTAACCAAATCCATGGAGCTAAGAAGCAAGGAATGAAGGCCCTATCTCTTGGGTGATTATCCTTTGCATATGCAAAGAGGAATCTACAAAGGTAAATATTTCTCAACTAACAAATTGTTGTTTTTAAGTTGAGTCAAGGTTCACCAATCTACTAGGCTTTGAATTTCATGGTAGATGTTTTGTTTTTGAATGCATGAAAGCATGATTCCGCCTTTAATTGTTAATTGCATGTTATATGATGTTATTCAAATGAACATGTTTTACACAAAATTTCCTTCAGCCGAGAGATTGAGAGATATATGAGAGATGGAGTGGCATGTAGGCTCCACTTGGCACACAGTCCAAAGCCATAAAAGATAAAAGAAAAATAGAAAAATATCTCCCGGGATGTGAAATGACTAAATTACCCTCGATGTTATATGATTTGTAAAATCTCCGTTATAGCTTCGAATTAGTTTTCGTTTGCGCCTACGTATTCGTATCGTCGAGTACTCCGAGAATATGTGGGTACGTGTCTTTGAGTCTATCCCAAATAATAACTAATTAGGCATGATGCCTAATTAATAAAATACTAACGTAAACGGGTCTACTTGCCAACTTGCTTAACGAACCCAACAAATAACCATCATATTATGGTTTGCAACTCGCAATACCGAAAACTCATTGTTGTCTCGATAAACAACTAATAAATTTTCGGGAATGTAAAATTATGATTTTGCCTCTTATTGGGAAACGTGCATAAATTGTTCAATTTGTGCCGTTCATGCTCACGTGTTCGTAAGAACATGCACCACCTAGAAATATATGCAAAGGTACAAGGAGTGATAAGGACTCGAATGTCCATGAAGGATTTATACCCATCAGGGACATTTTCGTAATTTACCAATGTTAAGGAATAAAATAATATTAAACTCGGGATGGGATGTCACACTAAGTCTGACAGAATTAATTGTAGTCCATCTAAACATATCTTGTGAAGTCCCGTATTTTCAAAACCTATAAATATATATTGTGTGTTTTATTTATTTGCTTTTGCATGGCTATCATGCAAGTGAGAGACCGACCTGATCTTTTATCATACCCTTGTGGTCAAGTTTGGAGTAGCTGATTTAAGCATACACATCCTATCACGGTAACAGAATGTCTTTGGCAAGTTAACATCCAATCATATATTCCAATCTTATTTGCATTGATTTTGCATTGGAGTTTGAGGTGGCTCCGTGTGTTACCATTCATTCTTTTTAGTTGACACCTCTTCATCCACTTGGCAGCCCACAAACTACTATAACAAGTGTCAATCTTTCATGCCTTGTTATCCAATGAGGTGGCTCCGTGTGTGGTCTTCTAATACTTTCTGCTACTTCTCCATTTTGTTCACATATTTCCTCAACCTTTTCCATCCTTTTATAACGTTGCATGCAGTTAGCATGCAATAGTGCAATAGTTTTGTATGTGTGTGTGTGTGTGTATTTAGAGATAGACATGAAAGAAATTCTAGGGTTAGTGAGTTCTTTGTGTGGAAAATGTTAGTGGGCTTGTCTTGCTGAGGTTCTACCTATCGATTGAGGTGAGTGGTTTATGTAATGTGTTTGTACCATACTTAGGGCCTTCGTATTTAGACCTCGTATAAATACTCGGGGGACTTAAATGTAATTATGTAATAAATGGAGGGGCAAATATGTAAAAAGGGGAGGAGCCCTTATTCTATAAAAGGGCCTCCTCACCCTCATAAACCAAAAGCCCTCTCACCCTCACAAAGCTCATCTCTCTCAAGCTCTCATGCTCACAAACAGAGAGCCCTCTCAAACTCTTTCTTTCTCTGGGGGACTCCCCCTCATCCTTGTAATCCATACATACAGTCAGAGAAATACAATCAGTGTGGACGTAGCCCAAACATTGGGGTGAACCACGATACATCTTGTGTTATTTACTTTCTTGCAGATTCACGGTCAGATTTACGTTGTTCCAAGACCCCTCCGATTTTGTGCATCAACATTTGGCGCCGTCTGTGGGAAACGATACGAAAAGTTGTGTCGGTTCTCTTTCATTTTTTCACCTCCACCGTGAATCTGCAGAAACCCAAGAACCAAACACCTGCACAGTCACTGCAAAACCCATGTCTTCCGCTTTAGCTTCCGGTCACTGCGGCATCGATGGAAAAACAATCTCTTTGGGTCAACAACCGAAAAACCCAAAAAAAAAAAGAAGAGATTAAATCAAATAAAACCAACAGCAGAAAAAGAAAAAGTCTTTTGGAAGATAATGCAAGGATCTGTAGCTGCTGAACCAGAAACAGAGGATGAGGAAGCAGCAAAGCTTAAGTTCCTCTCCGATGGCGAGATGGGCTCTTTCTCAGCCAAGGACTACCACAACCCACCGTATGCGCCGCTCATCGACGCGGCCGAGCTCACCAAATGATCATTTTACAGAGCTCTCATAGCTGAGTTCGTAGCCACTTTGTCTTCGACACTCGTTTCCCGAATCCCTACGTGATTTCTGCCACTGCATTAAACCCCAAGCTGGGAGCTTGGTCGCGCTGACAGCCCTCTCTCAACCTCTTCCAATCACACGCTGCAACGACGTATTTTCCCACATTTCTATCGCCCATCTTACCTCTCTGATCCCACTGTACCAGCGATCAGAAGATGCCGAGCCCAAGTCTGAAAGCAGGAAGCTGGCCGCCGTTGGTAGGGTTGGGAGCGGCCGTGGGTATCGTTTCCCACTCACGTGTTTCATTGCTATATCCTATAAAGTTCACTACGGGTCCTGCACAAGAACAAGAACTTGAATCATTTCCTAACACTAGTGGATCAGGAGGTTCAGAGGTCTGCAACAACCCTAAGATATGTCGGTCATTGGTTTCAACGAAGCATGTGGAGTTCCCTCTCTTTTTAGATGGCCAAGACACAACGAGAGCCACATGTTGATGCCTACGATGAAACCCGCTTTCCAGAAAGTTCAATGCTCTCTGCAACACCAAGCCATTAGAAGATGCCCATCAACATTTAAAAAAAAAAAGATAACACTTTCATCATGCATGTTCCCATTTTCTAAAAAAAGAAAAGCAGAAAGTAAAAGCAGAAAGCAAAAGCAGAAAGCAAAAGAAGATAAAAAGAAGCAGACATAATTGCGGTGGTGATGGCATGCAGAAATGGGAATTATGGGCGTGACCCATTGAGCAGAGGGTCGAATTTATTTTTTGAATGATGTAATTTATTTTTCTTATCTTTCAGAGACATCTGTATAAACCCCATTAGAGGGTAATCCAAAAATAAAAAATAAAAAAAACGACAAGCCCAAAATAACGGGCTGGAATGTTATGTGGAGGGCCAAGGCCCATATGCCCAAAAGAGCCAGGCCCTATGGCTTCAAGTTTATTCGGCACCCTGCCACTATTATCACCAACCAGGTGATCAAAAGTACGCCCAGTACTCCAAAATTATTCGGCACCCTGCCGCTATTATCACCAACCAGGTGATCAAAAGTACGCCAGTACTCCAAAATTATTCGGCACCATGCCGCTATTTTCACCAACCAGGTGATCAAAAGTACGTCCAGTACTACAAAATTATTTGGCAACTCCAAAATTATTCGGCACCCTGCCGCTATTTTCACCAACCAGGTGATCAAAAGTACGTCCAGTACTACAAAATTATTCGGCAACCTGCCGCTATTATCACCAACCAGGTGATCAAAAGTATGTCCAGTACTCCAAAGTTACACATGAGCATCCCTCATGTCAATCATACATAAACATTCATGAGCATCACTCATGTCAACATTCATGAGCATCACTCATGTCAACATCCATGAGCATCACTCATGTCAATCAACATAAACATTCATGAGCATCACTCATGTCAATCAGCTTCGAAAGCTTTATTTACAGAGCTCCAGCTTCAAAAGCTTTATTTACAAAGCTCCAGCTTCAAAAGCTTCACTTGCAAAGCTTCATCTACAAAGCTTCAGTGCAGAGTATACAAATACCACCTCCGAACAACCGCCACTTTGGCCCATACATGGATTCAATTTGAAGTCTTCAGCCAACAGACTTTATTGACCGAAGACTTGGGGGACTACATTATGTACCATATATTGGGCCTCAACTGGGCCTCATGAAAAATACTTGGGGGACCTAGCCCATTATTTATGTACTGAGGAGCGAGCCCTTATTCTATAAAAGGGACTCATTCACTTTCATTAGAGAACACCCATTATTCATGTACTGAGGAGCGAACCCTTATTTTATAAAAGAGACTTCATCCTCTTCATTAGAGAGCATCGCCGCTAGCTGAGCAACCGCATCGCCGCGAGCATCACTTTTAACCCATCATTTATGTATTGAGGAGCGAGCCCTTATTCTATAAAAAGGACTCCCTCACCATCATTAGAGGGCATCGCCGCCTGCTGAGCAACCGCCTCGCCGCGAGCATCAACTCTAGCCCATCATTTATGTATTGAGGAACGAGCCCTTATTCTATAAAAGGGACTTCCTCACCATCATTAGAGAGCATCGCCGCTTGCTGAGCAACCACCTCGCCGCGAGCATCAACTCTAGCCCATCATTTATGTATTGAGGAGCGATCCCTTATTCTATAAAAGGGACTCCCTCACTTTCAAAGCCGAGCCAACCGAGGCAACATAAGCCACAAACAGAGCACCCTCGCAACATGTGCTACTTCTGGTTGAGCATCATTTCAGATTGAGCACCACCTCATATCGAGTATCAGTTCAAGACGACATCTAGTTACTTCGGCCCACACATAGACTGAATTTCAAGTCTTCAGCCAAAGGACTCTCTTAACTGAAGACTTGGGGGACTACTGTTTGTACCATACTTAGGGCCTCCGTATTTAGACCTTGTATAAATTCTCGGGGACTCAAATGTAATTATGTAATAAATGGAGGGGAAAATATGTAAAAAGGGGACGAGCCCTTATTCTATAAAAGGGCCTCCACACCCTCACAAACCAAAAGCCCTATCACCCTCACAAAGCTCATCTCTCTCAAGCTCTCATGCTCACAAACAGAGAGCCCTCTCAAACTCTCTCTTTCTCTAGCGGACTCCCCCTCATCCTTGTAATCCATGCATACAGTCAGAGAAATACAATTAGTGTGGACGTAGCCCAAACATTGGGGTGAACCACGATACATCTTGTGTTATTTACTTTCTTGCAGATTCACGGTCGGATTTACGTTGTTCCAAGACCCCTCCGATTTTGTGCATCAACATAATGTATTATAAAATTTCTTATTTTCTAATAAATATGAAAATCATCAGTTATCATGGGATTTCACTATATTTTCAAATATCTTTCTACTTTAAGTCAAGTATGTTAGACTTATTAAATGCTTTCAGAATTATTATATATGGTAATATAATATGGTGTTCCTGGAGCATGAGAACTTCAATGTTGGTTTATCCAAGGGATACTTGTATGACACATGGCGACATTAGGGCAGAATGGCTAGTATAGGGTCACGTGGTAAACTACATATTATGAAGAATAACCAACATGTGAACGTATGATGTGATATGGAATTGTGTGGCTAAAGCTTTTGATATAATTATGATATATATTTTCTAGAGAGGGTATAACATCACACTTGACTAACATTTTACATATTCTACTCACTGACCGACAGTTGTTGACAAACCTGGCAATTTCTTACATGACCCATTAACACGACACGTAAATGACACGAAAAAAAAAGAAAAGGTTATGGGTCAACACGATAATTAATCGGGTCATTATCAGGTCAAGTGATAAGAACCCATTAATAACGGTTCCTTAACAGGTTTACATGAGAATGATATGTGGGTAACCTGTTTCGACATGTTAAGAAAAAAATTATTTTAATGATTTTAACTTTTTAAACTACTAAGAAAATTTACTATAAAATACAAGAGCCATAGTGTATGTGTATATATTGTATATTAATATGTATTATTCTATATAAATTTAAAAATTTAAGTTTTATTTATTTATTTATTTATAGTATACTATAGGCAAATAGTGAGATTAAAAAAATTATAAAACACATTAAAAA
Source organism: Malus fusca (assembly GCA_035220775.1). Lineage (NCBI taxonomy): Eukaryota > Viridiplantae > Streptophyta > Magnoliopsida > Rosales > Rosaceae > Malus > Malus fusca. The sequence continues at coordinate 4,233,434 of CM069068.1, forward strand.
TAAAAATATCAAGTAATTTAAAAATACCAAACACATTTGATGGTTTACAATGTTTTATTTTTTATGATTAGTTGATGTGGAAGAGAGTGTGGAAAGCCTTAATGAAAACATCGTCAAATAATTCTTGAAGACAATATATCAAACCAAAGTTCCAATACCATTTGCCTTGGTGATTGATGAAAATTGAAGGGTTTTAATGTAAAAAACATTCAAGGTAACCTTGAAACACATCTCCCTTCATTTTTCATATCATTGAACATACGGTATTTTGTAGTAATGTATTATGTACTAATGTTTTTTCATTATGCTCTTATTTTGGGGTATGTAATACTTGAAAGACAAATGTTCTTTTTATTATTTATGTGACAACGTCGTATGCATATACTAATTTAGTATTATGTTTTCTATTTTTGTGGGGCCAAATTATTTTTTTCATTGTCATTTAAAATATATTTTCTTTAACTGGTAACAGGTTGGGTTATATGACCTGATAATATTAACTGGTCGATTTCGGGTGTTACACGACACGGCTCTACCATCATACGAAAAGAGCTGGGGGCCTGACTACCTGTATTCCACAGTTCAAAAGTTCTATTCGATGCTGCTAGAAATTCAAAAGCTAACTTTGGCGATAGTTGTTGCAACCCGGAAGCTTAAGTTTTACCTTCAGGCGCACGCAATCATCCTCATGACGCACTATTCCACCCAATCCAGACGCGCGATGATAAAAGTGTAGACACTGGCGGATGCAAAGTTTTCCAACGAACGCAACAACTCGGCCCAAAAGGCGCGCCAATGGCAGACGAAAACTAGAAGGACATACTCGGAAGCAAGTTTTGCCTTCGTCGCCCCAAAATATTCTACATAGGAACAACATTTACCGGCAGTTGAACATCTCCTGCTGCGTGTAACAGGTCGACCAAACAATGGCTCCACGGCTCCCTACTGCGCCTTCAAGCCTAGCCTAGGCGACTCAACATAGCGGCCCAACGACGCCCTAGAGGTAGCCGAGCATGCCCTAGCCGCACATGCTCCACCCGATGGAGACTTTTGGCATTTGCACGTCGACGATTCATCCAACTACAAAGGTTCGTGAGCAGGCATGGTCCTTGTTATCCCAAAAGGTTTGATGCCCGAGCAGTCGATCACTCTAGGCTTCAAAGCATCCAGCAAGACAATCCTTGACCGTCTCAAGAAATCCCTCAATGAAAAGAAGGGAAAATGGCCAGACGAATTCCCCGGATGTGTATGGGCATATCGCACCACTCATTTCTCTTTGGCATTTGATTTAGAAGCAATCATTCCTCCCAAATGTCACCGTGTTATCAGCACTCTATTACCAAGCATTAAGCAGAACAGTAAGGAGATGACCACAAACTTAAATTTGGCAGAGCAGAAGCACGAGTAGACCATCACTGCAACAAAAGGGCCAAGATCCAACAGTTTCAACTATGAGATCTAGTCATAAGAAAAGCCTTCATCACTGCCTGTAAAGAAGGCTAAAAAAAGATGGATCTCATTTGGGAAGGTCCGTACAAGATCAGCAGAGTAGGCGGCAATAGTAGCTACACCCATGCCACCATGAATGACAAAGAGATCGAAAATGACTACAAATGAGGAAGTGCCATGTGTGACCTCCTACAACACCAAAGCCCGAAGACTCAGGTAGCTCGACGAGCACCACCTTACCAGCCAAGGACTATCCAGTTGTTATGCAGTTCCTACCTTACAACTAAGTTCTCGTTCGTTTCATTCATTTTTCAATGAGGAATTTAGAAGTAATCTACAATTTGGCTCGGCTACATGCTTACAACAACTGATCACTCCTGCACTTTAAAAGAAGATTGCACCCTTCTTAGGGACTCATCGCAAGAATTGCGCCCCCAAGAGACCAACCATGCTCTCCAGTGCGAAAACCAATTTCCCGACGTCTACATGGGTCTACTCTCCAATGCGAGAGGATAAACTAATTGCTCTATAGTGCGATAGGGTAAATGAATTCCTTGATACCCACATGAGTCTGCTCTTCAAGGCGGGATGATAAACTTACACTCTGAATATCCAGACGTGGATGAGCCGGGTTGCCCTGGTATAACTAGGTGCACGATGACTTGCGCTGAGATTCCTAGAAGTAGCCACAATAGTCTTTTTCAAGGCTTAGCTAACAAAATGATTTTGAGTCTTTTGACCTAATCCGCGGGGAATCGGGCCTCAGAGACGAATGAGGCACATTACGCAGTATGCCCCATGGACGGCTGCCCTTAAACCCTAAAGCTGCTACCGAGTGCACTGCGGTAGCCTACGGTTTTCAGAAGACTGCCTATGGTTTACCATTCGAGCAGTAAAGCCGCGCTAGACTTATACAACCGCACATTCTTGTGAAAGGTTAAACAAGCTAGCATGCATATACAAAGCTTTATCCACTACCGACATGCTATGTAGTCGATAAGCTTCACCTCTGCCAAACGTGAAATGACCTACACCAAGTCCTAAAGTGTTGTGATACTTGCTACGTAACCTACGAAATTGGAGAAAGCAAAGGTTAACAGCTTAGTGGTCACGCGGGGTTGTCTGCTTTTGTAAGTAAGGCGTCCAGCTGTCGACCCTATGGCTAACAACTTTGCAAAGTTCTACACCAACACCTACAGCTGCATAGGCTACGCGGCCTGTCCGCTTATAGAAAAGTAGAATGCCTGCCACTGGTTTATAAAGTCTAAAGGTTAGGGCATGAACAAAAGTAGCGAAGATGGAGAAAAGCAAAGGAAACAAGTTTATTAAATTTCCAGCAAAATTGATAAACGACTAGCAAAGATCGAATGAGTTCAAGCAAAGCAAAAGCAACAAGGAACACAAAGAAAATCCTAAAGACTACATAGAAGGCTACTCCTCAGCAGCTTGGACTCTCCACAACTGCTCAGTCGCCACACCTTCAACAGCCGCGGCACCATCAAGCGCTTCATCCTTAGCTGCCCCAACCTGGGCACTAACATCTCCGACTACTTCACCAATAGAGGCCTCAAAAGTAAAGGCAAACGAGTTTTCTGGAGAAATAGAGAAGGTTTCGAAGTCTCTCCAGCAAGCTCGAAGTCAGTCGTCATACCAAAGAGATGATTTACATAACCCAGCTTGTAGAAATCGGCCTGACTTTGAACAAGCGAAGCCTCGAGCCCAGCCTTCTCACCTTTCATCTGCTCATTCTCCTCGAGCAGACCAACATGGATGCGCTGCTTTCTTCAAACTTTCATTGATCTTCAGCGCACCTTGGAGTTTCAACACTTGGGGTTCAAGCCTATCAACGACTTTCTTAAAGTGTATCACTCGGTTATAAGAAGCAGTCAACTCTTCATCCTTTGCATAAGCAGCTGAACGAAGCTCAGAAACAACATACTCAAGATCTTGAATCTGAGGTATGTAACATCCGATCTCATTCTCTACACTTTCATACTTAACTTGGATCGCGTCAAGCCTAGTCTTCAAGTCAACGATCTCTTGGCGAACGATCTCAAGCTGCAGAGAAATGAGGGCATAAATATTAGACCCCTTCAAACCGACGAGCTTAGATTCTAACCTCTTGATCTTATCGGCAGAAGAATAAGCTTCTGCTGCCACGACCTTTGCCACCTCCTTGGCAACCTTGGTATCCTCTTGGTCAAGGAGCATAGACTTGGTTGTTAGACTAGCCGTCTTCTGCATCATTGCAAGTGGAGCAGTCTTCCTATACTCGGTCGTATGCTTCGCAAAAGAACTTGGGCAAACAATCCCTCTAACATCATCAACAAACTTGGCATAAGCGTCCATGTTTTAAGTAGATTTGGTTTCAAAAGCGCACAGATCTCAGTAGTCTCCTTAGAAGCAGGCTTAGTGGATTTATCACAGCTGCTCACGCGAGCAGTTTCCTCATTCCCAGTAGGCGAATCAGTCTCAGCAGTAAAGGGAATGGGCCTTGGCGCCACTTTAGCAGCAGAGTCCACTTTATCGCTCTTCATAATGGCAACTCCTAACAGACGTTTTGGTACAGACTTTGGCATTGAGGGCATAACAAGACCTCTACGCTGAGCAATCCTATCAGCAATCATACTAGCCATTCTCGACATGGCTGGCACCACATGCTCAAATCTAGCAGCCTCATTTTTCTTCCCATTTGAAGAAGTCATGTCAATCAAAGGCCTTTTGGCAGTAGGCAGACCCTCACGAGCAGCGAATGAAATTTTCAGTTTTTTCTCAACCAACATCTCTTGAGTAGGTAGGGAAGATATCTTCTTTCCACCTTCATTCACAGTAGGCTCCACGACAGCGATTAGACGAGCCAAGGCATCCATTTTGATCTTATTTACCTTTTCTCTTTTGAAGCAGCCCACCTCTATCCTGGCGAAAATAACTAAGCAGCCAACGCCATTCATGGTACTTAGTAGGGAAGCTCAACCCATACTAGCTTTTCCCTAATTTTTTTTCTCTCGGACCAGCAGGTAGAAGGCCTGCATGCCTAGCATTCTAGCAGCCCATGAGGCCCGCGACCTTCTTATATCTCTCAATCGCCGGCCTGGACTGCGTTAGGTCCAAGAGCCCAAAGGACATGAGCCATGCGGCTCGCCTAGCACTGCCCCCCAACGTCATAATCCGCGGCCCCAGCTGCACAAGCTGCCATTGGCTCTAGCCAAGCCAAACAGCCCAAGCAGTAGTCATTGCCACAACACCTCATCGGCCTATGCCGAGCCGACTCTTGGCCCCTGCTAGTCGACGTGCTGCACCACCCCAACGGCTGCTCCGCGACAGCACTATCCAAGATGAAGACAAGGAAAATTAATTTTTTCTTACCTCGGTACGGCGTGAAGAAGATGAAGCAAGCAACAAAAGACTATCCTTTGCATGGGCAAGATGTAGAAGATTGCTAGAGGAGGGGGAACAAATATCCTCTAAGCTCTCTATCTCTTGTAGGGTATAATAAATCGCTCTCCAAAGTTGATTTAATAATCCACTTAAGGTGGACTTAAATAGGCTTTGAGAGAAATTTATTTCCCTTTCCTAGAAGGATCTAATTTTCAATTAAAGAGGGAATCTACATCAAAACAGGAAACAATCCTAAGTTTCCCAAAGCAAGAAGATCTCTACACCTGTTGCCCTTTTCTGCGAGCAGCCCAACATGTGTGGGGGCATTTGTGAAGCCAAAAATAATCAAGAGGCGACACGTGGATTTTTGGGTAAAAAAGACTAAATTACCTTCGAGGCACGCAATAATTCTTACACGCGAGCAATGGACAATTCTCCCTCAATCAAGTCAAAAGTGCCCAAATAAGTATTTATTTATAACCTATTTCATCCATCCCTCATCATATCTTCTCCACAAGGTAACCCCTAAATCATTCATTTTATTATTATTATTATATTAATTAGCTAATTAATTGATTAATTATTCAATTAATTTGCTAATTAAACACAAATCATGAACTTGACCCACAAATCCATCCAAGTGGCCAGTCCATCTCCTCCCAAGGCCTATATAAACACCCTCATTCTCTTCAAAACTCAATTCCAATTGTCTTGCTAAATTCTCAAAATTCTCCAAACACTTTTCTTTCAAAATTCTAACTTTGGCATCGGAGGTTCTTCAGCCAAAGCCCCCCCCCCCCCCCCAAATTCATCGTGAGTGCGTGAGGCTCTTGGCCTTGACCTAAAAACGTTATTTGTTTTGTAGGTGCAATTTTGTCCTAGAACAAGGAGGAAGAAATTTGCATCCACAACACCGAAAACACGGCATGAATACTAGGTCTTTGTTGCGCACCCCTCCCTTTATATTTTATAGATAAGTTTTAGCAAGACAGGTGCTAAGCTGAGTTAGTGCTAGACGAGAAAATGGGTGTTTTAATTTATTTTTGTACACCGTGTAAGATTTTTTGACTTATTTGTCTAAGAGAAGTTTGTTTTTCGTTTTGCTTTTTATTTATATTCACGCACCGGACTTGGAATTAATTTTGTCACCAACTACTGGTTTGGACATGACATATCTGGTTTTTCTTTAGGATTGACAATTTCATTATAGATAGTGGGTTGAATGTTATAATAGGTAAGCACACTAAGTTGTATTGTTTTTTTAAAACAAAGGTTTTGTATTGTTGTTGAAAACAAAGGTATTTATTTTTTAGTACTGCTTTAATTTCATTTTGATAAGAGAATAAACAAGATTTTTTATTTATTTAGATGACAAATTCATGTAGGCATGAATACTTGTGACGTCTAAGACGTATCCAATTGTTTAGAAGGTTGTTATCATAATACATGCCTATGCAAACCGACCTCATTGGCTGGTAGTTGGTCCTATACTGGCAAAAACCAACCTTATTGGTTGGCACTGGAAACATAATGGAAGAGAAAAGCTAATTGTGCTAGCAAAAATCTGCCGTCTTCAGTCTTGATGAATTTGTACATATAAAACAATCAACATCTTTGATCAAAGATCAGCCTCACATGCCCACGAGGTGACAAGGGAGGTTTGGCCAATAGATCTTCGATGCCTAAGTCAGTATCTCTGAAAAGGGTAAGTGTTTATGGCTTGTATGCATGGTAAAAAGCTTACCAAAATTTGATGGAGATTTAGGTATTTAAAGGAATAAGTGGTCGGGCATGGGGTTAGAGTTATGTCTTACTCATGTCGACATTCTATTGGTCAAGGTGTGTCATCTGTTAATGAATGAGGAAAGAATATTCCCAAGATATCAATTACGAGAAAATATCTTGGGATAACGGTGGAAGTATCCCTAATTGATTGTGATAGGGATTCCTTACTTGATTGAGTTGGTCTTAAATTAAGAATGTATTAAAGATAGGATTTAATAATTAACCCAATCTTTAGTACCTTTGACTTTTCCATGCCACGAGAAGGGGAGCTTTGAGCAATCGTAGTTAGCTGGTTGGACTTTCAGGGATGTTGAGTTGCACGTGGGAGTATCTGAGAAGCCTGCCCATTTAGTGATGGCAATCTTGTCTTTCTTGAGAAAAAGTTCACATGTCGCCTTCTAGATTTTTGGAATTATTTTTGGCTCCAGACCAATCACATATAAGCCTACTAGTAGATTAAATGAAATTAATTTGGAATCATCTATGTAGTACTCACTTTATAGAAATGTAATTTTTTTTTATTGTAACTGGTGTAGGGTTCCTACTTAAATAGGAATCCATGTGACCCTATAGGCACTGTAATATCTTATACACATGAATATAAGAAGTCATATTTCTACATGGCATTAGTCTATTAGAAGTCGTACACACATCATCCCACATGTGAAGCCAAATGGTGCACATGCTAGCCATGCCACCTCATTTTTGTTGTGCATGTGCTGACTAAAAAATTTGCCACTCATGGTAGAGGCATGTTGAGAATAAATCCCACATTGATGGAAAATGGAACTTACATGGGCTTATGTGTAATGTTAGACTACTCCCCATTTTATCAACTTTACACATATTAGGAGTCATATTTCTACACCACAAAGGCCTTCCACAAAATGTCTCCTACCATATATCATAGAGCACACTTTCTTGTCTACTTTAATTGTGATTAAAGAACGTGTTCGTGGCGGGAATTACCATCGAGGATGTTTCCCGGCCGACGAGCACACAGCTCCCCGAGAGGTTGGCGCCGGTTGATGCTTCGCTGTCAGGCTTCTGCTTCCTTGGCGGGCTTGTTGGGCAAGAACCTGTCGAGCAAGGCTTGTCGGGCAAGGCTGAAAGAGAAGGATAGAGTTAACTTTGAAATGTGCCATTGTGGGGCCTTAGGTGTAGGCCTTGAGGCTCACAATCAAGATTAACTTTTAAGTGCTCAAGCGTGCCACTGCCATCTTCAGCATGGCAGATGTAAAACGGATGTTGAGTTTTGCTTATATATATATCCGATAGACTATCTTAGTTACGACAGGTGCCTTTGTAGGGCCTTAGGTGTAGGCCTTGAGGCTTCCCGTTAATAATTAACATAGTACTCGAATATATAAGGTTCATGTTCTTGGTTATATGAGTTTTATAACCATTATACTTCTGATTATCTGAGCATGAGAAATAGAATGAATCCAAATGGGTGCCTTTTTGGGGCCTTAGATAGGCCTTGAGGCTTCCCATCAGAGTTTATTCTATACTCAACGTTCTAGCCCGAGGGACAGAATGAATCCAAATGGGTGCCTTTGTGGGGCCTTAGATAGGCCTTGAGGCTTCCCATCAGAGTTTATTCTATACTCAACGTTCTAGCCCGAGGAACAGAATGAATCCAAATGGGTGCCTTTGTGGGCCTTAGATGTAGGCCTTGAGGCTTCCCATCAGAATTCATCCCGTACTCAAACGTTCCATGGTCATCATAATATAATAGAAATAAAACTAAGTGACATGTCGATTACTTGCGCCTCAAGTAACTTCGGACTTCTTGTTTATCAAAGCTTGTCGTGGATGGGTTAAGTCCGCATAAGGTTTTTTTTTATGCCTTGAGGTCAAGGACTTTTAAGTGATCAAATCTTACATGCCCGAGGGCTTAGAAACTTAGATCTGATTTGAACTATGAAGACATATTCAAATCGGATTCAAGCGCTGATAGAGCCTTTTAATAGCCATATCACTAGAAATAACTTGAATACAACTTGTAGTATACAACATACTGCTAGGCTAATGAATGAAAAGATAAAAACAAAGAGGGTCGGGCAAGGCTGATCGTCTTGCAACTTCCTATCTTTATGGTTTATCATGGGGGTTTGAAAGCTTAGAAAAAAAGGGTAATGAGATGAGTTTATAGAAAGAGATCGATACTACGGCAGGAGTTGAACAGGGTAGCAGAGCTATTACAAAGGTTTTATCCCGAGAGGGATGAAGGTTTGCTGACTACAGCTTCGTTTGAAGGCAAATCTGGTTTTTGAGCAAAGTTTATGCTTGTATTTTTTGTTTGTTTGAGTGTCCTCATTCCTGGTTTCTCTTTCTTCTTTTATAGACAACTCGGCTTGGCCTTCTGTAGAAGCAACCTTGCCCGAATGCAGTTTGAGGGGTAGTGACTCATCAGCTTTTTTACTTGTTCTGCCACTATAAAGTACTTTATGGGCTGTATGGCTGGTCAGTCTATACCACTTGGCCTTTGGGTAGGTGAGCAAGTGGTCTGCATGGTCTGCACCTAGTCAGAAACGGGCTTCTCCTGTCTTCTGGACTTCGGCTGGGTTTTAACTGGGCCTTCGAGTTCCTCTCCCTTTTAGGCTGTTCTTTGGGCCAACTCCCCCCTGAGCCCAAAGTTCAAGTTTTGATCAAAACAGTGCCCCATTCAATTGATATTTAGCCTGGAATTCCAGGCGCCAATATTGATTGAATAACTGCATGCGCCTGCACCCTTGCTCTTGGAACTTGTATCTTCTGGTTGAGATTAACGCCACCCGGAGTCTCTCGATCTTCCCACGACCCTTGAACTACCTTCTGACATTCCTATAAATTCCGGTTTTCTCCACAAATCATCCTCGATCTCATCTTTTATCCGCCCCAAGTGTTTATGCTTCCTTAGTTTTCTTCCAAAACTGTGAAATGAGTTCTTCAGAGTTTAAGTGGGGTTTCTTAAAACTCCATTTTCGTGAGAAAGAGTTCTCATCAGATAACTACTATCTCCAACACCCTTGGTTAGGCGCCCCGATATCCCCAACACCCTTGGTCAGGCGGCTTCCTCATGAAGGCTTGTCTTCCTGCTTGCTGCTATGGTAAGTCAGGCTTCACCATCACGTATGGTGATGACTCTGCCTGAGGATCCTCTACCAAGCTCATCTTGGCCGCACAACCCGATCACCTGATCAGATCCTATCTAGGAAGACATCGGATAACCAGCTGGAAACAACATTGCATCCAGAAGAAATAGAATGTAATACGTCGGATTTGAATCTGTTGTAAATTTCACCAACTTGTCGAAATGAAATAAACATTATTTGCAACTTTATCTTTCTGTCTTATTTGAATGATTGGTGAACATACATTGTACAATGGTATCCCGACGCCTGCCTTACCTTGCATCCTCTTCAACGTAACAATCTCTAACATCCCATAATGTAGGACAATATTTTTTCAAGAATTTAACATTAATGGGATGTTTCTGCCCATTCCCTTCAAGGTCCGCCAAGTAGTAACCTCCATTGTCCAATACTCGACTAATAATGAAAGGACCTTCCCATGTCGGGCTCCACTTTCCAAAGCCCCTAAGCTGAGCTCCTAGAGGGAGGACTGTCTTCCACACTAAATCTCCCTCCTTGAAGGACTTCATCCTCACCTTTTTGTTATAAGCTCGGGCAACAACTTTCTTTCCTTCCTGAATCTGATTTAAGGCTTCAATTCGGGCTACGTCTAAGTCTTCAATTCCTTGACACATGGCTTCAACATACTCTTCACTGTGTAACCCGAACTGATTTTGAATTCTGACAGAACTTACATTGATCTCCATGGGAAGTACTGCATCTTGCCCGAAGGTTAAGGCATAAGGAGTTGTCCCTGTTCCTGCCCTCTTGGAAGTTCTGTATGCCCACAAAGTATTCCCCAGCTTTTCATGCCACTTTTCCGGACTGTCCATCACCATTCTTTTGATAATGTTTACCAAAATCTTGTTGCTGGATTCTGCTTGGCCATTTGACTGCGGGTAGTAAGGACTGGACTGGATCATCTTTATTTTGTATTTGTTTGCAAACTCCTCAACTTCTTTTGAAATAAAAGATGGCCCACGATCCGTTACTATAGTTTCGGGCACCCCAAACCTATACAAAATCTTGGTCTCAATGAAATTCTTGACTGTGGCTGAGGTTATGGATTTTACTGACGATGCTTCCACCCATTTGGTGAAGTAATCCGTTGCCACAATTATGAAAGTGTGCCCCTTGCTAGAAGCTGGATATATCTGCCCGATGAAGTCCATCGCCCATCCTCTGAAGGGCCAAGGCTTGACCACTGGATTTAAAGGTACTGAGGGCACATGTTGGAGAGGTCCGTGCCTTTGACACTCTTCACAGCCTTGGGCATAGGATTTGCAATCCTTCTCCATGTCGAGCCAGAAGTACCCATACCTTCTGAGCAACCACCTCATCTTTGTTCCAGCCTGATGTGCTCCACATACTCCTTCATGTACTTCGGCCATTACTCTCATAGATTCTTCTTGGCCTAAGCATTTCAGTAGTAACCCGTCTGGAGTCTTCCTTAGTAGGTCTTCTGCCCATAAGACATACTTGGTTGCTTGCTGTCTATTCTTCTTGCTTGTGGGTGAAGAAGGATCTTTTAAATGATGGATGATAGGTGACCTCCAATCTTCTACCTCGGTCTCTAGAACCATTACATCCAGGCTGAATCCCCTTTCCAGGATAGAAGGAAGGTTTATTCTTTGAATCTCGACATCCAACCCATATCTTCTTTCCTGTAGTGGCACACCTGAGGCTAATTGCGCCATCTCGTTGGCCGCTAGGTTGGCTCCCCTGGGAACATGATTGACCGATATGTCAGAATCCCAATAACTCAGCAATTGCGTAGCCGCCAAATAATATCCTGCCATAGTGATATGTCTGCACTTGAACTCCCCATTTAGTTGTTTTATCACTAGCTCTGAATCACCGAAGACCTCTACCTCTATTGCCCCCAGGTCCACCAAGATTTCCAAACCAATTATTAAAGCCTCATACTCTGCCTGATTATTGGTGTTTCCTTGGTAATTCAGGAGAAATGAGTAATAATGATAAACCCATTGGGGGCTGATAATCACAATCCCAGCTCCTGAACCTTCTGAGTATAAGAACCATCAAAATACAGCTTCCAATGAGTGATCCAAATGCCAGTCACTCTTCTCATCTCCTGCTGGACCCACTCATCTTTGCCCGAGATATCTTTTCTTGGCGGGATCCAAACGCTAGTAACCTCCAGGCTTCTTGGGATATTGATTACCTCATCTTGAGATTCTTGATGCTCCGTCAAGAAGTCAGCAATTGCTTGGCCTTTGACTGCCATCTGGGGTACATACTGAAAACTGAACTCTGATAATGCTAGAATCCACTTCCCAATCCTTCCTGTTAGCATTGGCTTTGACAACATGTACTTTATCACATCAATTTTGGCGATGATGTGTACGTGACAAGGTAACATGTAATGCCGTAGCTTACTGGCAGTAAAATATAGAGCCAAGCACAATTTCTCTACTGGGGAATATCTTGTTTCTACCTCGGTCAGAATTCTACTGAGGTAGTACACTGCTTGCTCTTTCCCGCCTTCGTTATTTTGAGCTAGCAAACTCCCGATTTACTTTTCTGAGGCAGAGATATATAGTTTTAAGGGTTTTCCCCTTTGAGGTGGCACCAACACTGGTGGAGAAGTCAAATAGGCCTTGATGCTGTCGAAGGCCTTCTGGTGTGGTGGTCCCCACTCGAAGTTTTCTTTATCCTTCAATATTAGTAAAGGAGTCAGCGACTGGATCTTGCCCGCTAAATTAGCAATGAATCTCCTCAAGAAATTAATTTTGCCCAGCAGCCTCTGAAGTTGCACTTTGTTGGTGGGCGATGGTGACTCCATTATTGCCCGAGATTTGTTTTTGTCCACTTCTACACCTCTTTGATGAACCAAGAATCCCAAGAAGTTGCCCGCTCTTACTTCAAACGCGCACTTCTTTGGATTCATTTTTAATTAGTGGATCCTCATTCTTGTCAATGCTTGCCTGAGGTCTATCAAATGCTGCCCTTCTGTTTTAAATTTCACCACAATGTCATCAATGTACACCTCCATGCTCTGGCCAATCAAATCATGAAAGATGGCATTCATTGCCCTTTGGTAAGTTGCACCAACATTCTTGAGCCCGAATGGCATGACCAGGTATTCATATGCCCCCACATGACCGGGACACCTAAAAGCTATTTTATGTATATCTTCCGGGGCCATCTTTATCTGATTATATCCGGCATTCCCATCCATAAAAGATAAAACTTTGTGCTTTGCTACTGCATCTATGGATAGATCGGCCATGGGCATGGGATACTCATCTTTTGGTGTAGCGCCATTAATATTTCTGTAATCAACACAACATCGCACTGCTTTTGTTATGGCTTTTAAAACGGGTACAATGTTGGCTAACCACTCCACATATTTGGCTGGCCTGATAAATCCGGCTTTCACCAGCCTCTCAATCTCTTCCTTGACCTTCTCTTCTATCTCATTCGACATTCTTCGTGGTGCTTGCTTAACCGGCTTATATCCTTCCTTGATGGGCATTCTGTGTTCCACCAAGGTCGCATCTAAACCTGACATCTCACTATAATGCTAAGCAAAACAATCTTTGAATTCTTGCAAGAGACATATAATTTTTGCCCGATCCTCACTCTCTAATAAACCACTGATTTGTATTGGTCTTGGATCCTCCTTTGTTCCTAGCTCAATCACTTCCAAAGGATCTTGGACCTCTGGTGGTGGCTTATCAGGTTCTGCACACAAAAATTCGACTAGCTCCGGGTTCTCGGGCAAGTCGTCTGGCCCATCTAGGTCATATATGCACTCGGCCATTTGAATGGCCCTTTCCAATTCCTCTCGACAAGATTCCTCCTTACTTTCATCTTGGCTGGTTGAAGATCCTACCTGCCATTCCTGCTCTTCTTTGTCTAAGAGCTCCATTTCTTGCCTCCTCCATTTTCCATACACCAGCAGTCTTTTAATCAGGGATCTGACTGCCATTACCTGATCTTTCCTTTTTTGTTCTGTCATTGGTGGTGTAGGGATGTCGGGACGATACAAGGTTTATCCCACTTCTCTCTAGTAAGGAGCATTACTTGCTCTAGAAGCTTTTGGGCCGTCACCTTGGTAGGGCGGCCGTTCTCATCAGCTCCTGAACATTTCAAGATTCCTACGTTGGGGTTGTAGAAACTTGCTTCTGCCACATTGGCTGTGGGAAGAAATGGCCGTGATTCGGCCTCTACCATCTCCCAAAAGCCTGGCTCTTCTGTGCCCGCCTCATGATAAACAGCCACTTGTTGATGAAGTGTGGAGGGTATGGCCAGACTTTGATGGATCCAATCTCTTCCGAGTAAGGCCCCATAGGTGGAAGTGCAGTCAACCACAAAGAATGCCAGCATGATCTGTTTAGACCCCAAGTCCACCTCTAAAGGTAATATCCCATGAGTCTTGGTGATAGAGCCCGAGAAGCTCGACACTGTGAGGTATGTAGGAATAAGATCTTCCGTGTCTCTCCCTAACTTTTTCATCTGCTTGGCCGGCAGTACATTAACAGCTGCTCCTCCATCAATCAAAACCCTTTTGAAGGGGACTCCCTCCAAATGAGCTGTCACATATATGGGCTTCAGATGATTGGCAAGTGAACTGTTCGGGCGGCTGAACACCATCTTGTCTGTATAGACCCTTAAAGGACCCTCCTTGAGTGTTTCAGATGATTCAGCTTTTCCCGATTCTATTTTTTCAGCTACCTCCACATTGACATGAGCCATCATTGGCTCAGTTGCTACGTAGTCCCTTTCCATGGTGGCGGGCTGATTTGGTTGGGCACCAAACATAGCGGATAGCACATACGCCATGTTTATATGAAAGTTGCTAGGCTCCGGCAGTTCTTCTTTCTTGCTCCCAATCTGGTCCATGAACTCATCCAACCAAGCCATTGCATCTAGTGGAAGCAGTGGTTCTGGTGTCCCTTCTAGCTAATTCATACCCGAATATGGTGTTTGCCTTGGAACTTCCCCGAAAGGATCCACCACTGACAGAGAAGGTGGTTTCCTTTCAGGTGAGACAGTTCCAAAACAAATAGGCTACTTCGTCTTCCATCCGATAGTTGGCACCATAACCATATCTTCTTGAGCTCTCCTCAAGATTCTATATTTCCCAGGGTGTAGGCTTTGTGGCACATGGTTTCCTTCGCCTTCAGTCTTGCTATTAGCCTTTTCTACCTCCTTCTTACTCCTCCAGCGGAGCTGATTACTCCCCCCATACGACGTTTTCTCCAACTTTTGATTTTTGGATGCTTCAGATGTCGCAGGGGTTTTTAAGGAGTTCATGTAGGCTTTGTGTTGCCTTTGGACCCTTCTGACCATGGAAGCCCCCATTTGTTTAACAGGCTGCCCATTCTTCCCAACCACATACCATTTTCTCCCAAGGCGGGCAGGGTTATCTCTTTGGACAGGATTTGTTATCCTATCATTCCTCTTGGCTTCTCTTCCCGTATGGTCGTACTGAGAGTGCTCTACACCCTTCCCTTTTGGTCTTTTAGCTTCGTCATTTTCTGCTTCTTCAGAAACCTCATGATTTCGAAATACCTCTGATAAAGCTTTTGGTTGGGAATCACCTCCTAACCGCTGAAAAACACTCCGGGAAGTGTCTCTTCCTGTTGCCCGAGGAACAGAATGAATCCAAATGGGTGCCTTTGTGGGGCCTTAGATGTAGGCCTTGAGGCTTCCCATTAGAATTCATCCCGTACTCAAACGTTCCATGGTCATCATAATATAATAGAAATAAAACTAAGTGACATGTCGATTACTTGCGCCTCAAGTAACTTCGGACTTCTTGTTTATCAAAGCTTGTCGTGGATGGGTTAAGTCCACATAAAGTTCTTTTTTATGCCTTGAGGTCAAGGACTTTTAAGTGATCAAATCTTACATGCCCGAGGGCTTAGAAACTTAGATCTGATTTGAACTATGAAGACATATTCAAATCGGATTCAAGCGCTGATAGAGCCTTTTAATAGCCATATCACTAGAAATAACTTGAATACAACTTGTAGTATACAACATATTGCTAGGCTAATGAATGAAAAGACAAAAACAAAGAGGGTCGGGCAAGGCTGATCGTCTTGCAACTTCCTATCTTTGTGGTTTATCATGGGGGTTTGAAAGCTCAGAAAAAGAGGGTAAGGAGATGAGTTTATAGAAAGAGATCGATACTACGGCAGGAGTTGAACAGGGTAGCAGAGCTATTACAAAGGTTTTATCCCGAGAGGGATGAAGGTTTGCTGACTACAGCTTCGTTTGAAGACAAATCTGGTTTTTGAGCAGAGTTTATGCTTGTATTTTTTGTTTGTTTGAGTGTCCTCATTCCTGGTTTCTCTTTCTTCTTTTATAGACAACTCGGCTTGGCCTTCTGTAGAAGCAACCTTGCCCGAATGCAGTTTGAGGGGTAGTGACTCATCAACTTTTTTACTTGTTCTGCCACTATAAAGTACTTTATGGGCTGTATAGCTGGTCAGTCTATACCACTTGGCCTTTGGGTAGGTGAGCAAGTGGTCTGCATGGTCTGCACCTAGTCAGAAACGGGCTTCTCCTGTCTTCTGGACTTCGGCTGGGTTTTGATTGGGCCTTCGAGTTCCTCTCCCTTTTAGGCTGTTCTTTGGGCCAACTCCCCCCCGAGCCCAAAGTTCAAGTTTTGATCCAAACAGAACGTTCATCATACACATGTTATCAGTGCCAACCCGATATAATTGAGTAGATACTACACAATTTTTTTTTTTCATTTTAATCTTAAGTTTAATACATAGTATCATTTTCTAATGAATGTGAAAGAACGTAAAGGTGATCAATAGAGAAGACTTTTCCTTAAGGTGTAACCAATGGCTCATTGAGGTCTAACGCATTGTTTGCATAACTTGGTTGTTGGAATTTAGCAAGGTTCTAAAAAACGGTAGGCGCTAGTCGGGCGATCGACTGGGGCCTAGCGCTGGGCGGGGCCTAGACGGATTTAAGTATATGTGTAAAATTTTAGGACATTTTATGTTGATTTTGTAACATTTAGTCAGGCCATTTGTTTTTATCATTATTTGGCCTTGTTTTTCACTAAAAGAAGAATTTAGGTTTGTTTTCTTATTAAAGAAAAAATAGTCCTTAAATTTTAAATAACTGCCACCTAAGTTCCTAACTAAAAAAAAAACCCTAACTCATTCATTACCCTACCGCCGACCCATTTGTTCTTTGCAATCGCAGTTACCCTCTCTCTCTCTCTCTCTCTCTCTCTCTCTCTCTCTCTTCCCACAGCCAAGTCGTCCCTCTTCTTCAACTCTGCAATTGCAAATCCACTCCTCATTCACACTTCTTTTACTCTGCAATTGCAGATCGAGGTCATCTCTCTCATCCCAGCAAAATCGCCCCATTTTTTTACCCTGCAATTGTAGATCGAAATTGTCAAGACCGTTGCCGAGCCGTCCAAACTGCAGCGGAAGAAAGACGCTGCAATTGACTTCTTATCAAAGCATGACCGCCTAGGCGGTCGCCGAGGCCGCCTAGCCTGCCCAGCACCAGTCTAGGCACCGCCTAATACCCTTGCCGATTTCTTCAACAATTTTGGTTTAATCGCGGCGGCGAACCACCGCCTAGCGCCTAGGTCGATTTTTAGAACATTGGAATTCAGTGTATGAACTAATACCAGATAAATATGGGTCATAAGTTTACAGACTATATCACACTATATCACACCTTTCACTAGAACTCCCAAAGCACATGGACCAAATAAATAAAAGAAGCAGCAAGTATTTTATGAAACCAACACTTTGATATATTGGAGAGTTACAACTCTTATTGCTGAACCATCTCAACTTGGAATGGAATAATTTAAAACGTATACACACATATACCTTTTATAGAGAATTTACAAGACATACTACAGCATATATAGCATTAAATGCTATCACTGTACGAAAATAAAATCTAGCTGCTATTGAAAATCAAACAAAGCAGCTCCACATTCGGAAGATAAGAAACATGCTAGTTGAAAAAGAAATAGTTGGGCATACAACTATTTCACCAATATGTAACTATTGACATTTATTTTGCTTTGAACTTCCAACATTTATTCCTTGACCAACTGGCTTAGTCGCTGAATTAGTATGTCAAACTCATCTTGGCTCCTTATTAGGCTGAGACGGACATAGCGCTCTTCAGCTGCATACACGCTACCTCTACGCCCATTAACTTTTGCTTCTTCCAGTATTTTGTAGCAATCTTTATCTTCTCCCCTCTCGCACTTCACCCACGCATAAGCTGCCAAATAATAAGAAAATGGTAAAAGTTCTGGAAGTACTTTTGCAATTTGAAAAGAGTAATTATCAAACTTGTTTGGAAATCTGTCATTATACTAAATTAAAAGGGGTGGAGTTCACAGTTTCTACCCTCTGTTATTAAATCATGGTATATAACTGTATAAATAGTGAAGATGTTACCTGGTGAGGGTTCTCTAATTTTCTGAAAATAAGTGCAATATTGGGGTTCAATTTTCTGTAGAGAAAAGCGATTGGAAACAGACAGGGTGTTGGTCAATTTTTCCCAGCGGTTCTTCATAGTGTCGTATCCGAATTCAAAGATTTCCCTGCCTCCAGTTTCAAGAACTACATTCAGAAGTTTCAAAGCCCTTAGCTGAGCATCCCGAGAAATGCCATTGCTGCTTTCACTAATATATTCCGTCATTCTTTGATAAACAGACTCATTCTTTACCACTGCCCATCTGCGCAAGTGCAAACATTCCAAGCAAAATGTAGTTAACTGAAGTAAGCTTCCTTAATTTGGTTCATCAACGAAAAACAGTAAATACCTTAAGTAAATAATGTGACTAGAAAAGCAGAAATGATAAATTATTGAGTTATACTATTAGAATTTGATTTGTTAAAGACATAAAATAATCATCATTATAAATTATTGATTATACTAATAGAGTTTGATTTGTTAAAGACATAAAATAATCATCATTAACATCTCTGCCCTTTAATTTTAAAATGACTAACTTTGTCCCCAAACTTTGACTAGGGCTTCTGTTTACCTAGTTGTATCTGCATGTCTTATTTTTCTATGTTTTCGCTTCCGCTAAACTATTTTAAATTGACAGGGATGCATGGATAGGACCACCCTAATTTTATGATATATGAATTTAGGTACGTACCCAAATCTTGTACCAGCATGGCCAGTGAGCTTGGAAAGTGAAAATATCATTAGATCATCATTTGCTGCACTTGGAATCGCTGTAAAATGTGGCCAATAATAGACACGATCGTAGATCGCAGAGGAATTGGGGCCCTGAAGGACTGCCTTATTCAGCTTCCCATCTGGATTGTTTGGTGAGGTTACAAACTCAATAACGTTGCCTGCATCTGAAATGTTCTGCAATGATGTTGCATCTCCTTCAAACTGATAGTCCACTGATCTGAAAAATTCCGTTTGTGTCTTGTAAAGCTGTATGCATCAAATTCAAACTTGTTACAATAGAAGTAAATTACCAAACTTCATCCTCTTGTACTTTGACCTCGACTTCAGTTAGGTCTTGTAATTTACTATTAGCTTCAATTGAGTTCAGAATTACAACCTGTTAGTTCAAATTTTTACAGTATAAAACTGTACATATGATTTTCAGATGACTAGACCGTTTCTAAACATAAACCAAAATTAACTTTTAACCAACATTAACCTAGGAGAGTTTGACTGAAACTAAAACTATGGGGACCAGATTGCAATCAAGATCAAACTACGAGTCCAAAAGTTGTCGTTAATATAATTAAGGATATATTTGATGACCATTTAGTTTTCTCTTTATTTGTTTCAGATAGGGGAAAAGTATACGTGAGGAATTAGGGGAGAAGAGTGTTGAGAACAATGAGAAATAAAGAAAAAAATAAAAACGATATCTTAAAAGTGAAAAAAATGGAAACTTCAAATGGTTTACTGATTTTGGTTTTAGTGTTATTAGGTGTGCTCTTCTTCGTATATTTTTTCTACATCTCTCTCATCATTTATCCTCCCCCCTCTTCTATTTTCCTCATTCCTCTCATATATTTCTCCTCTATCTGTAACATAGAAATGAAAATTAAAAACACTTGATTAAGATTCAGAAGATCGAACCCTGTAGTAAGGAATTGAAGCAACAACAGTTGCAGGTGAGGAGGAATTATTCTCAAGAGCAAGTGCGTGAACTGCAGCGTTGAGAAGTTGGGTTGAGCCAGCACCAAAAATAATATATTTTCCTTTAGTGACCGCGTTTCCAACTACGGCATGTAGTTTATGGATGCTCGCCTCGAGCTGTGTTGATATGTAAGAACCATCAGGAAAGCTGTACCCCATTCTATGCCACCCTGCTACTAGAATTGCACTTTTAGCTGCACGTTGCATCCAAAATGGCTCCAAGAAATATGGATCCCCACTGCAGAACAACATTATGTGTCATATATATATAAAATAGTAAATTAGAAAAAGCACACCCAAGATTATATGTTCTATACAAAAACACTTCAAGAGCTCAATTTCATGCTCCATAGAGAGAGAGAGAGAGAGAGAGAGAGAGAGAGACTTTTCGGCATTTGCTGCACAATTGCGTGAAAACATAGAGCAGTCAGGACCTCCATAGCAAGGATTGCACTCACAAACAGGTTTGATTCCATAAAGAACCAACCCGTCCAAGTAGGCTCTTCCATGGCCTGAGCAAGAGATGGCGGCCACCTGCTCAGCTTCTTGTGCTGCTCTTTTGCTCCAACTCAGTTCCCGCTCTCCATCCGTATATACCAATAGATTAACAAGTAAAGAAAATGCCAGGATAACAGCGTAGGAGCTTTGTGCCTTAGCCATATATGCTTAGTGTATAACTTTCCTATAGCTCTCTTATATATTACCTGCATCGGAGCCATATATATACTAGTAATGGGGTTTGCGGTTTGACCATTTTTACTATGGTGCCGACGCCTATACAATGTTATGGTATATTTTCAAAAAAAGAAAAATGTAATGGGTATAAATGGAATGGGGATCCTTTCCAGATCCTCTTTGTTAGGATCTCGAACATCCTTTAATCACGTCCGTTCAACGTACATCGTGCGGTAATTAATTATTATAAATTTTTTTATTTGAAATTGAATATAAACAGTACCTAACGAAATTGGCCGCACGATGTACGATGAACGAACGTGATTGAGGATTCCCGAGATTCTCACAGAGAGAATCCGGAGAAGATCCTCATTCGTATAAATGGTATTAAAAGATATGAGTGATGATAAACCTGCCTCACTGTCTTATTAATCCACCCTATTTTTTAATAAAAAATTTAGCATCAATTTTACCCTTTTATAAAATGACCGGGACAAAAAAGAAAAAAAAAAAATCTCTTTCCTCTTCATCCCTTCAGTTGAATGGAGAGATGTCGGGTCGGATTATCTTGAAAAATGCGCTCTCAATTGTGGAGATTGTGAATTTGATAATGAAACAACTTTGATTATTCTCATAATTTCGTTCTCATGCTCCATTTTCAAACTTGGAAAAAAAATTGAAACCAAAAAGACAAGAGGAGTGAGAAAATCCGCTTTGACTCGTCTCTAATCACGCTAGTGGTCATTTTCTTCCCACTCATTTATTTTCTCTCCCTGGACTTTTCTCTACCTCTTTGTCACTTCTTTCTTCCTCCATCTATAACACCACCATTTCACTTCTGTTCATGTCCTCTCTCTCTCAAATTTCACACTCGTTTTCGAAGGTGTTTAATAATTTAATTTAAGTTTTTTGCAAGTGCAAGCAGAGGAGGAAGGGATATATTATAGCATTATATTAAAGGTTATTTTAGAAATAGTAGTGGGTGGAAAAATAACATTTTAATCTTTTTTCACCTTTTTGAGGTGGGTGAGATTATAATGTGAGGAAAAAAAAAAAGGAAAGAACTTGACTGCTGAAAAAATCAGCAGCAGTTCCTGCTAATCACCAATCACAGATGGACACTACTGATTTTTCAGCAGCCAAATTCCGTTCAAAAAAAAAAAAAAAGACATTAGGATGAGTCCAATAACACTTAAAGATATTGGGATCCTAAAAAGTATGATGACTCATCAATACAAAATAAAAGAGGTATTAGTTGGATTAAAAGTCAAATGATTTAAATAGAGAAGCAAAATTTCAATGATTAAAGGGGGTTATTGCTCACTTCCTTAAACTTTTGGGTATAATCAGTATACACCTAATTATTTAACACGTATCCCTTCACTTGATTTTGGTTAATTCTTTTCAAAATTAAAAAATTAATATTTAATATGAAAATTAGCTGGTGAGTAAAAATAATTATGATGGTGGTAAAATACATCCCTGATTGAAAGTATCTAATTATTTCAAATTTATTACGTTGAGAAGCAGAACCTGTACCAATTAAAATTTATCAATGTTTGATCCATGAACGTCAACTGCATGGAATTTTCGCGCAATGATTTTTCCAACTTTGACTGTAATATCATAAATAAGTCAACCGAAGCCGTTATATTTGACCCAGGTGATAGAGGAGAACGGACGAGGAGTTAGGATTTAAGATTATGATTTGTTCAGGGATAATTCCCTCGTGCGTATAACCGATTAAAATAGAAAATTCAACCTTTAGATAAGTTGCTTAGCTGCAAACGTACCTATAAATTATTTTTTAGGATAAGTGTCGGAAAAAAATGAAGTATTTTAGAGATTAGACTTAATTAGGGATTGATATGGATGATGTTATAAAGACTAAATGCATATACTAAATTTTGTAAATCAAATAACATTAAAATTGATATTGAATTATTACTTAAATGTTGATAAACGTACTTATTGAGGACACATCATTTTGTTTGCAAATTTAGTCTACTTAATATTACCTGATATGATTTGGTCTAGGTTTCCTAGTCTTGAGGACAAAAAATTTAGTTTATTTATTTCCTATTATTGCTTCGTTGTATTCTTATTAATACCTCGTTATGGAGAAGAATAAAGTATTGAAGTTATATTCCGAAGATTGTGAGAATATTAGAGAATTCTAAATTTTCACAAAACCCTTTATTTTCAATTATAAGTTTATATAAATTTTGAGAAAAATAAAAATCTTTGTTATGCCCCGATTCCAAGATATGTCCAAAAAATCGATGCGTGACAATAGGACAATAGCAATATAACTTATGATACATACTTAATGAGATTCATGCATACAATATACATATGATTTCTTGTGAAAACAATTTACAATAAAGGGAACAAATTCTACTCTTGAATGTACTTCCTACAACAGCTACACCACTTGAGATCCTCTTCTTTAATTGTTATCTGTTACTTTGCAAAACAACCCTGTGTCGTGGGAATGGTCCGCACCGGGCAAAGAAAAACTCGGATAAGCTGCGAAGCACTTATAGGTGACACTAATGCGATACGTGTGATTATAAGTAAAATCATAGTTCTTAAGCACAATCGCAGTTTTTCCAAAATCTTTTCAAAATATATAAAGTACGACATAAAAATATTGGTTGTGCTCACACAAGCTTTCCTCTGAATACTTGCTCAATTAGTTGATAGGATCACCATCATCCTCATTCTATCATTCTCTTCAGATTGTGACCCACCACTCGCCTTTCATCCTTACCAAATGGTCACAAAGATCCAATCACCACTTATAAATAATTTAACCACCACATACCTCATTAAATGCATATAGGAATGACTCTTCAATTCAGATTCACACTACACATCTTTAGGGATAACAATTAGCCATCACACAACTCGAAGTTGTTAAGAATGACACACCATCAATAATGCATCCACATGTAGGAATGCGATTGGTATCTCTTTCATCATTGCATCTTTTTTGTGTCGAGTAGGAATGAGCCACATCATAATCCGTTCACTTTAGATACAATATCATGTTAAATGTTGGATTCAATCATTTCTTTCTATTTGAAGGCATGTATGGCTCAAATTCTTCTTTCATATGTGTAACAAAATACTAGGGTTATAGAGAGACACGGTTCAGCCTATGCCTACAATAAGTAACCGAATAAATGGTCCCCAATGCAGATTAACCAAGCATAACTACTCCTAAGAACATTGGTAGGCCGTGATCACCCAATACAGATTAACCAAGCATGATTACCCCTAAAGAACGTATGATCATACCTAAGTCATAAGGATCGCCTATAGCAAATTAACCAAGCAGAAGAATTCATGTACCACACTACTACATGGTGCAGACTCGATGCCACATCACCTTATGACACTAGGTTAGTGGTCCTCTACTAGCTCTCACATGTGACAATCATTTCAAACATAGCATATAA
The DNA here is from genome assembly GCA_035220775.1 of Malus fusca. Taxonomy (NCBI): domain Eukaryota; kingdom Viridiplantae; phylum Streptophyta; class Magnoliopsida; order Rosales; family Rosaceae; genus Malus; species Malus fusca. The sequence continues at coordinate 4,257,456 of CM069068.1, forward strand.
GCATGATTGGATCGATGATTGAATTTAAAAGCAACAACTGAATATAAAACACATTTATAAATCTATGTCATATTCAATAAGTGTATGATCATAGAAATTTTCTTGGGTAATAATCATCTCACATATATTAAAGTCACTTATGGAGTCCACACAATAACATCCTAGCACAAGGATAAAAGCCCTCACACACAATCAGTGCTTGAGACAAACCACAAGTCTTGTTTTAGAACTCTATGGATAAATAATACGAAATTTTAGGAAAACCGAGATGCACATCACTTGGAATGGTACACCATAGGACCACTAAGTCATCACGAGTCTAAAATCATTCTACTAACAAGCTCAAGAAGTTTCATGTCAATCCAACTGTCAAGTGGCAGTCAATTACAAAACTATGCTCAAATGACGAAATCTCGTCAAACGGAATGTGGAAATGGAAATGGAGTCACGTGTCCAGCACGGCAGCCTGCAACCATGATGTTGGCAAAATCTAGCCAACACCACAATGAGTAGAGTAAGTTTTATACCTTTGCTGACAGTGAAAACCTCTATCAAAATTTTAGATTCGTCGGAATAATCATAGCGTCACTATTATTACACCTAAATAGTAATCAAATACAGTTATACTGTTAGTTTCTTTTGTTATACTTGAATGTGTAATTGTTAGTATTACTAAGGGTATATGTGTAAAGTGTTATTTCTGTTAACACTATAAATACCAAGTGTATAACTAATTATTTTTTTAATGAGAAATACAAGTATTTCAATCAAAGACTTTTATTATTCTCTAAGCTTCATCTGTAAAGCTCACATGGTATCAACCACCTTTTGCCTACTGGCGACTTCGATTCGTCTTCCTTTCACATGTATTCTCTGATTCTCGACACCATTTTTGTTCTGCTTCTTCGATTTGTGTTCTTGTGAAGTTGTTTTGTGTGTATCAATGGCTTCTCCATCGAATTCCTCTCATGAGTCGGTGCCAAGTCCAACCCTAATTTCTTCTTCCTCAAACCCTAACTTCTCAAATTCGTACTCTTCTCTTACGATCAGAATATTGGCACATGGTGCCGATCAAGCTAAAACGCTCTAATTACCTCCATGGCCAGCACTATTCGGTCCGATTCTTCATCGCTACAAACTTCTTGGCGTCATTGATGGCACTGAACCGTGTCCATCTCCTCTTCTTCCAGATCACTCTCTCAATCCGGATTTTGAGCTTTTGTATGAGAAAGATCAAAACCTCCTTATTTGGTTAAATACGCTATCTGAGGAAGTTATTCCATTTACGGTTGAGGTTTCATCATCTCGTGATCTGTGGATCAAGTTAAAGCAGCGATTTGGGGGTGTTTCTGATGCACACATTCATCAATTGAGATCTCGCTTTCAATCTCTTCAAAAAGGCTCTCTATAAATCTCTGAATACCTACAGCAAATCAAAGAAATTTCTAATTCCTTGATTGCTGCTGGAGCTCCGGTCACTGATTTAATTGCTGCTACACTAGCTAGCTTGCCTGATGAGTTTGAGTCGTTTATCGACTCCATTATGCTGCAGCTTTCTTCCACATCACTTGATGAATTGCATGGTTTGCTTCTCACCAAAGAATTGTCCATGTCTCGGCAAAAGGCACTTGCTTCCTCTACTGCCATAGAACCATTTCAAGCTTTCTCTGTGCATCCTCAGGCTCATCTTCTTCCCATACCACAAGTGTTTGCTGCTCAATATCCTCAGTCACAGCCATTTGTGAAGCAATATCGTGGTAATAGAGGCCACAACTCCAACACTCGAGGTCACAACTATTCTCATCGTGGTAATCATGGTTCTAATTCAAATTTCAGAGGTAATCATTCCAACCACCGTGGCAATAATTTTGATTATCGTTTTTTCAATCCATATGGTTATCATGTACAATGTCAAATCTGTGGTTCTACTAGTCATGAGGTCATCGATTATTATGATAGGATGAATCCTAAGATTGTTAGTAAAGTACCATGTGCAAATCTAGATGCAATGTGTGCTCATCACTCTGCAAAGCCTTCTACCTCATCCTAGTTAATTGACTCCGGTGCTACATCTCATTTAACGAATGATATCTCAAACATTCAATCTCCAAGTCCCTATCATGGTGAAGACAAAGTGTATATTGGAGATGGTAAAGGTCTGTCCATTGATCATATTGGTTCCTTTTTGTTACATACTCCACATTCTATTTTCCAGTTGCACAATGTCTTACATGTGCCTCAAATGCAACACAATCAACTTTCTGCTTATCAGTTTATTAAAGATAACAAATGTTCATTGACTCTTGATATTGATGGATCCTATGTCAATGATCCTACTACGGGGATGATGTTTTTGTGGGGACCAGTTAAAAATGGTTTCTTCACTCTTCAAAGCTCATGTATCTCCTGTCATTCTTCAGTATCTCCTCCTACTGCATTAGTAAACAATAAAGCCTCTGCAAAGGTGTGGCACAATAGACTTAGTAATCTTTCTTCTGCCATTTTCCGAAGGGTAGTCTCTAAAACTCAACTACCACTTCAAGGAAAATTTGCAATGGATTTCTTTTGCAAGGATTGTGCCTTAGCTAAGAATCATAAACTCCCTTTTAGTAGTACTAGTTCTATTTCATCAACATGTTTAGCATTGCTACATTGTGATTTGTGGGGACCCTCACCTGTGTTGTTTGTGAGTGGTTATAAGTACTATCTTCTCATTGTTGATGATTTTACTTGGTACTATTGGTTTTTTCTCTTGAAGTCTAAGGCAGATGTGTACTCAACTTTTGTAAGCTTTCAATGCTATGTAGAAAATATTCTTGATAATAAAATCAAAGTTGTTCGATCTGACTTAGGGGGTGAATTTACTAGTAATCATTTTTCAGTCTTATCTTAAGTCTCATGGTATTCTTCAACAATTTAGTTGTCCCCATACCCCTGAACAAAATGGTTGTGTTGAACGTAAACACATACATTTAGTTGAAACTGCAAAGACTTTGTTAGTTCAATCTCAGGTTCCATATCAGTTTTGGGTTGAGGCATTTTCAATTGTCGTCTATTTGATTAACAGACTTCCTATATCCGGTCTCCTTCAATCTCCGTGGGAACTTTTATTTCATACTCCTCCAAACTATTCAAGGTTGAAAATATTTGGTTGTAGCTGCTTCCCATGGCTTAAACCATACATATCTTCTAAATTGGACAACAAGAGTAAACACTGTGTTTTTCTGGTGTACATTGTTCAACATAAAGGGTATCGCTGCTTGGATCCTCTTACTTAGCGCATTTATATCTCTAGACATGTTATTTTTCATGAATCTAAGTTTCCATATCACAAGACTAAAGTTGTAGCATCTCCTTCCTCAACAACTACTTCATTTTCCCCTTTCAGCCTTAAGTTTACCATTCCACAATGTGTTTCATCTATAAATCCAGTTCCTTCACTATCAACTCCAACTCAAGGTATTCACTACAATGATGCACTCTCTCACCTTGAAAACCCTGTTTCATCAAATGCCACAGCTTCTCAGGTTGATCACACAGCTTCTCAGATTGATCACACACCTTCACCGGTTGTCAACGATATACATCCCATGATCACTCGATCCAAGGCAAGCATATTTGAACCAAAGGCCTACTCAGCAACTAAGCATCCTTTGCCCTCTTCCATTGCTTATATTCCAACTACATATCTTTAAGCATCAAAGTTTGAACACTGGAGACATGCTATGCAAGAGGAATTCAATGCCTTATAGTCCACAGGTACTTGGTCCTTGGTGCCTTCTATTCCAAACCAAAATGTGGTAGGTTGTAAGTGGATTTTCAAGGTTAAGACACATCTTGATAGTAGTATTGATATATATAAAGCCCTGCTTGTAGCCAAGGGCTTTCATCAACAAAAAGGACTGTATTACAAAGAGACTTTTAGCCTTATGGCTAAACCTGTTACCATAAAGATTCTTCTGTATCTTGCTGTTCAAAATGATTGGTTCTTGAATCAACTTGATATCAGTAATGCATTTCTCCATGGTGATCTCAAAGAAGATGTGTTTATGAATCAACCTCCAGGCTTTTGCGATCCACAGTTTCCTAATCATGTCTGCAAGCTCAAGAAGTCCCTTTATGGTCTTAAACAGACGCCTCGAGCTTGGTTTGATAAGATGTTTACCACTTTAATCTCTTTTGGTTTTCAACACTCCACCTCAGATGCTTCTCTATTTGTGCTCAAAGTTTCTGTGTTGGTTATTGTTCTAGTCTATGTTGATGATATCTTAATGACTAGACCGAATTTTGATGTCTGGAACCTCTTCATTCAAAAACTTAGTTCCATTTTTCTAGTTAAAGACCTTGGATCTTTGCATTATTTCCTTGGTCTTGAAGTTCAACGATTTACTCAAGGTCTCTTTCTACACCAAAGTAAATATTTGTTGGATTTGCTTCAGAAAACCAAAATGGAAGGTGCTAAACCTTGCACAACTACTCTCAGCAGTATCAAGCTTGATCACACTGGACCACTTCTTTCAGATCCTATAGAATATAGGTCTATCGTTGGTGCTTTGCAATATCTGACATGGACTCGACCTGATGTGTCTTTTGCAGTTAACCAAGTGTGTTACATGCTCCACGTGAGTCTCACTTGCAGGCAGCCAAAAGGATCTTACGATTCCTTAAAGGTTTTCTCACACACGGCTTATGGTTCAAAAAGGGGTCTATTCATCTCTCTGAATTTTCTGATTAGGCAGGATGTCTGTTTGATCGCATGTCTACAAGTGGTTATTACATTTTCCTTGAATCCAATTTGATTAGTTGGAGTGCCAAGAAGCAATCTACTGTTGCTAGAAGTTCAACCGAGGCTGAATATAGATCTCTTGCTCATACTGCTACAAAAATTTTGGATATGCAAAATTCTTAATGATATTGGTTTGCCACTTCTTAGAGTTCCTGACTTATGGTGTGATAACATTTCTGCTATATCTTTGGCATCTAATCCTGTCTTTCATGCTTGTACTAAACACGTGGAAATCGATTATCACTATATCAGAGAACTTGTCCTTGCTCATTTGATGAAAGTTAAATATGTTTGCAGTCAGGATCAACTCACAGATATTCACACTAAAGCCTTGACAAAACACAGGTTTCAGTATTTGCAATCCAAGCTTCCTCTTGGTTCTTCTTAGTCCCAAGTTAAGCTTGAGGGGGTGTAAAGAGTAATCAAATACAATTATACTGTTAGTGTCTTTTGTTATACTTGAATGTGTAATTGTTAGTATTACTAAGGGTATATGTGTAAAGTGTTATTTATGTTAACACTATAAATACCAAGTGTATAACTAATTATTTTTTAATGAGAAATACAAGTATTTCAGTCAAAGACTGTTCTTCTTGTCTAAGCTTCATCTGTAAAGCTCACAGCACCAACGACCCAACTGAAGCTAGGGTTTTGCTCAGGGTGATGAGATATAATAAACAGTAGTGATGGTTGCCAATGTTGTTAACAGCAATGGCTAGATTGCAGACTGTCGAGTTCTAGTGATTTTCAGAGATTCGAACCGCCCACATACGGTGGTTGATCGGGGTGAATTTTGGGTGTTTTGATCTACATACGAGTCAGATAGGGATTGTGGCCGAGATCAGCACCGACAAAGGAAAAATATACTTCTAACACGCAAAGGAAATGGGTTGCCAGGTCGTGCCTGCGAGTCAGCTTCCCAAAACTGGAAGGCTCCTCCAAACTTTAGTAGCTCGTAATTTCTTTATAGAAGATATCAAATGACAAAAAATGCCCTAAATTTAGTGGCTCATAATTTCTTTTTTAAAGCTCCGTTTTGGGAAGTTTTTGCCTATGCACTTGTGGAATTGAGCTCATCTAACCAACTCAAAGGTTGACAAAAAATGTCGAGTAAATTTGAAATGACCAAGGTAGTCCTAACTTCACTTTTATCTAAAATGGAGAATTTAACGAACTAATTTCTATTAAATTTCCAAAATACTTCAATAATGAAATAAATCGCTAAAACTTGGGACGATAGATTACAATTTTGAAGAGTCACTTAGCACTATATTCAATTGAGATGCAAACTTAGCAGTTTGTATTAGAGTCTAAAATATTCTTCGCACTTGTAAATAAGATATCTTAAGTTCGATTATAGTAGATTACGAGTTGAATAACAAAATTATTATTATTGTCTCGATCATTGTGTAACATAACTGAAATTCTCCATTTCTTAATTTAATTTTATCCATTTTTATATCCTTGGCGACTTTTTATATCAAATAATTTTCATTATCCAAAGAAGTAATTGATCCACTTTTAAAGCTACCTAGAATTCGATATCATCTTTGTTTTGTTTTCGATTTAATGACTTTTGAAAAGTCTGTTATATGTTGGTAATTGACTTCAACCAAGAAAATTTTGATGCCTCTGTTTTTCAAGGAAACTACTTTTCTTAAGCTAAAGTTGGAACTAAGAAAAGTATTCGGAAATATTGATCGCATTAAGTTGTTAAATCAGACACGAAAAATAAAAACAACAGTAAGATAGCATGCATCGAATTATCTTGTTGAGTAAGTATTCATACGTGCTGACAATATTGTAAGCAAATCTCAAACCATACAATTAACGTCTGAACCTGGTATTTCCAGGACTCTACTCTGAAAATTGATCATGCTCTGAACTTAGTTCAAGGCTTCAAGCGACCAGACTTTTTAAGCCTTTTTTTTCTTTGTTAAATTTAGCACCCATTTGACAATTATTTCGTTTTTAGTTTTTAATTTTTAATTTACACATTTTGTGTTAGAAAATTAAGACATGAGAAAAGTATTTGGAGAAAATGGTGAATGAAGAAGGGTAATAGGACAGAAAGATATAAAAAAAAAATCAATCTTAAAATGTTATAAAATAGACAAAATGGGAGATAACATTTGCTAGATTGAAGTAGAGCGGGAGTAATAGATCTCTTTGTTTATTTCCTATATTAATATAAGTCGGAGAGTATGGTGGGAAAGGAGGAAGAATAAGTTTGAGGAAAGTTTTGTTATTCCTTCAGCTTTTCTTCTTCTACCGATCATACAGTACATACTTCTCCATAGAGGTTCGTACATGTAAAATCAATTATAACTTTGATTGCATGCTGGAAAAGCCATGCAGCAAAACCGTAGAAAAAAAAAAACCGTAGAAATCGAACACTATTCTCCTCTCTCTCTCTCTCTCTCTCTCTCTCTCTCTCTCTCTCTCTCTCTCTCTCTCTCTCTCTCTCTATATATATATATATATATATAGATAATTTGGATACGGTCCCTAATTCTTAACATTCATTGACTAAAACCTTAATAATATTCAAAGTTTGATCAAAGTCCCTTGACTTTGTACACCTCATTATATTACAATTAATATTTATATTTTTATAGTTTTGACATTAATTGTACACCTCATTATATTACAATTAATATTTATATTTTTATAGTTTTGACATTAATTGTTTGATATTTTATGAGATTTATAATCCTATAAATTTAAAATCTCTCATTATAATACTATCAGAAACGGTTACAATAAAAAAATTCAAACATTTTGATTGAATAAATGGATAAAAATTATGTAAAAATAAGAAATAATAAATGGCAAAAGAATGTATCCATAGTGTTAAAAAAATTGGTACATTTCACATATAACAAAGTGGTACATTAATAAAGAAGAATGGGTACATTATAAATAAATTAGGATACAGATAAAAGATAAAAAAATTATGAATACAAATGAATTTTTTAAAAATATAGGCGCTAAAAGAAATTAATACATGGGTACAAAATAAAACTAAAAAGAAAATACTACAAATTTAACAAAAAGGTTGCAAATTAAAAGTGAGTACAAACTAAAAATATAAATATATGATACAAAGTTTAGGCATAAAACATAAATATACCATATGTAATTTTTGTATCATTCATTAAATATATAATGTCACGTGACGGTATACACATGGTTACAAACACAAATAAAACTTTAAAAAATATGGGCACAAAAAGAAACTAATATATGGGTACAAATTAAAAATGAAAAAAAAAATTGATACAAATTAAAAATAGGTACAAACTAAAAATAAAAATATATGATAAAAAATTTAGCCATAAATATAAATATACTAATTGTAACATTTTTAACACTAAAGGAATATATTTAAAAATAAAAATATTTTATTATTCAAATAATTAATGATGTTATTAATATCCAAGGACCTTGATCAAAAATTGAAAATGAATAGGATTTTAATCAATGAAGTAGCAAAAAGAAGGATGTGAACCTAATTTCTTCATATATATATATATATATATATATATATCTATCTTAAGGGTAATGCTAGAGATATCAAAATTTTAAACCAAATTTTGTACACCAAATGATGTGGTTTTTTTGTTATTGGATTATTACTTAAGTGTTGATTAACCTGCTTATTTCTTATTGGTGACACATCATTTGGTTTGCAAATTTGGTTTAAAATTTTGATCTCCATAGCATTATCCATATCTTAAATTATTTTTCATCAAATTTTCTTCAATAAAAAAACACTTAATTGTTTGGTAATTTTTCAAAAAATAATACAATTTTGTAAGTTATTTTTATAGAAACAGTGTCATTGTTTCTAGAATTAGTGACCACTGCAATTTATTACTTCTAAGAAACCATATTTTCTATTAATATAATTACATTAAGTGTTTTTATTAAAAATTTATTGATAATAATTTTGTTAGAACTTTGGCATGTGATAAATAATTCATGTTATTATGTCTTAAAAATATGACTAATTTTTTAAACTTATACATAACAAATAAAATGGGACGCACGATCAGTCTTTTTTAGGTTTTTTTTCCTAATATAGTAATTTTTTGTCATTTTCATTAACATTCACGATCTTTTCATTAAATAAAATTATTAAGTTTTTTGGTTAAAAAATAGTTTCAAGAAGCCATTCTCATTAAAACTCCCAAAGAAAAAATAGGGGTTTTAATGAAGATGGCTTAACACAACAAAAAATTAATAAAAAAACATAATAGACTTTTCTTTAATAATAATAAGAAAAAAAAAACAAAGGAGACGGTGGCATTTTAATTTATAAGGTTTTTAGATTTTAGGGTTTGAATAAGATGACTTTTAGGGTGCATTTGTTGCACCGGACTAATTTGAACTGGACTAGCTTCAAGGACTAAGCTGGACTGGCTTAGACTAGACTAAACTGGACTGATTTAGTGAAACGTTTGATGCAGTATCAGACTAAGAAGAATGATAATAAAAAAAACCCCATGATATATAACAAATTATTAATGTTATTTGCTTCACCGTAAATTCAACCAACATCATAATTTTCAACCAGAATTTTCTACATACAATTCCCATTTCAAAAATTATCAAAACCAATCAAATTATTGAAACCGTGGAATGGAAAATTTGGAAAAATAACCAAAATTTGGATCCCAAATAGAATAATAGCCACTTTTCTAAGTTTATGATAATTATAACCAAAAGTTGGTGTACAATTACTAATTTACCCTTAATGACTAAAACAACTTACTATTTTCCTCTTAACCGTGAAAAAACTCGTCAGTGATGCCCACCAGCAAACCTCCGTCTACCTAAATCTCGCAGTTCTTCCTCCCTGCTACCTCGCCAACGTTAAGTTTTCTCCCTGGCATGACCACCATGTAGGCTCTGCAAGCTCGATCATTCTGTCTCCCCACCTTCCTCTATTTTGTCTCCAACAAAGACTAGCTCCCCCCCTCCCAACCCCACATGTGGGTTCTAAATAACCGCGTGGCCCATAATATCATCCTTAAAAGTGGCCACAAACCCTTTTTTTCTTGAATTATTCTCCACCCAGCTGGAAAAATTGATCAGAATTCCTCACCCAAAATTATAAGTTAATAAAAGATTGAAAATTTTGCAGACAAAAGGAAGAAGATGATGATGATGAAGCAAGTACAACAGCTATCCAATACCATAAGTGATAATCATAGATAAAACCCAGATGGAAAATTTTGAAAAACTTGGAAGAAA